>JAPZEB010000011.1:4211430-4221812 GCA_029783705.1 Chaetodon striatus | reverse complement strand
TGAAAACACTGAACAAACAATAATCATGTGCAATATCTACACTGTGCAATATTTTTACCACTGTCTTTTATTGTTTTTATTTATTTTATCATTTGCAATTATACAGCTGTGTTTGTGTCATGTTTTTTTCTTTGTCACGATATGTTGTCTTGTTTTATCTGTTTTTAAAAGCACTAATGGAGTGGCATCCCTAATCTAATTATATTTAATGTATAATGACAATAAAGCTTTCTATTGTGTTGTATTCTATTATTTAGTTGTTTGCACAATGCTAATCTTGTGCTGTGATTTTGTCAAGATATTGTTGGCTCTTTTTAATTTACTTACATTCTCCTATTTATAACTTTTTTTTATCTGATCATGCCTCTGTTTTATTTAATTTCTTTGGTCAATGTTCACTGTTAAGGTGCTCTATAAATAAATCTATCTTGACTAAGTTTGCTGAGCATGTACATTTAAGATTTGAAACTAATTTTATTTGAATTCTAGTGTTTGTATATTTCCCCTGGACACCTGTACTCTTAGGTAAGCATCTATATGATACCTTAATTTATTTAAAGAGCTAAATTAAATAAAAGTATCTTTTAAGGCACCATAGCTCGCTTTCATTATGTTTGCTAGTTCTCCTGACTCTTCTTGATTACGTTTTTTCGTTACCGGAAATAGGAGCAGAGTGACACCTCCTTCCGTTAACATACCCATCCGGGAAACCGGTACTTGGCTTCAGAGGCAAAATGCGACTCATCAGCAGCTCATAAGCGAGAGTTTTATCATTATTTTAAACTTTAATTTACTGCTACAACATCAAGTTTTGTCTAGTTTATCAAGTACACGTCATAATTATCACCCAGGTGGACTTTTATCGTTGTCCGTTGCCCACCAGTGCAACATTAGCCGAGCGGAGGGAAACAAATAAACCTGACACCATTAGCTCGTTAATTAAAGCCTCTGTGTAGTTTGTTATTTTGACCTGCCTCTCGCTACAAGCACCGACATGGCCTCCAATCCTCCTGGACAAGGTAATTATTACGTTTTGGGACAAATATAATTGGTTTTGAGGGTCTTTGTCTTTATCGAGGTGTAGCTTCAGGGGCGTAGCTACGAAATAGGGACCCCCGGAAACATTCTGCCCCATGGTTCCCCCTGAGGAAATACAGCTTGGTAAATGTCTCACAGCTTTTTAGTTGTTCTCCAGCTGTGACCCTCTCGTGTAACAGGAGCTAACCTGCTGAAATCTGCAGGATGTGATGCAAGAAAGCTGAAAAGAGTCTCTAGAAATTAGCCAAATGTGCTTATTTTGTGGTCTGTACCAATCTGCCATTGACTGTCACTGCATACAAGACAACATATATTCCTTATTAGCCATTTTGTGTGGTAACACATTCATCTGCATTCATATTTACTTAAGGAAATAAGTGCTGATACTCATTGTCACATCCCTGTATCTTTCCTGTCTGACTGTCTTCATTTCCTCCTTCTAGCCTTCCCCAACAAGACACGGGTGGCGATCCTGGCCGAGCTGGAGAAGGAGAGGAGACGGCTGATGAACACACCTGGAGCCAGGTAGGGCCAGTATCTCACCATGGAGGGTTACAGGAGTCTCAGCCTTGGAGACACCTGTTTATCAGGGTAACATGAGCATTGAGATAATATACGTGACATATATATATTAATATTGACGTATTTTCTCTTTCCTTTTCATCCTCCAGCATCTCGCTGTCCAGACCCAACCTGAAGGAGTTCAGGGACAATGCAGAGCAACAGCATATCGCCGCCCAGCAGAAAGCTGCCCTGCAGGTAAGATGGGGTCAAAAACAAGTGCATCCTCATGTCATATAAGTACAACAACACTATAAACTGTGTCTAAATATCTGTGTCTCATGTTGATTATTACGTTAACACAATGTTGTATCCAGCTAGAATGTCATTTAGTTTTTCTGGGTTTGGCTTCATGATATTCAAGACTGATTTTGCGTGTTAATTCTGCAGTTCCTGATAGATTTATGACGCATTTTTTTTGTAAATCACAATCACAAAGGCAGCTGCACTGAGTCATGTTTGAATACCAGCTCAATACTTGTCACCAGTTTCAATAGAGGTCTGTGTATCATTATTTGAAAGAGTGAGAGGTTTCAAGGCAGCATGAAACATCTTATAGAAGCACAAAGAGGCTCAAAAGTCACTGTGTAGTTGTTGGTGCATCAGCCTCGAACAGTGTGATATGCTTTTTTAAGTGGCGTGAAAGTCTCACAGAGCCAGCAGGTGGTTAGCTTAGCTTAGCTTAGCATAAAGGCTGGAAACAGCTAGCTTAGCTTGTCCAAAGATAACAAAATCCAGCTACCAGAACCTGTACAGACACATGACATTGTTTAATTAATGCTGAATGTGGTCAGTCAGTAGTAACACAAACATTTGCCTATCTGCGTCTTCTCTTGCAGCATGCTCACACACACTCAACAGGCTTCTTCATCACGCAGGACTCCTCGTTCGGGAACCTCATCCTCCCCGTCATTCCGCGCCTGGAGCCCGATTCTTGACCTTTTTACCTTTTGTCCTCCTCCTGCTGCCAAACAACACACGTGCACATCAGACCCACGTATCCCTCTCCCAGTTCCTCTCTTTTAAGTCTGCGATTAATGGACAGTTGTTTGTCACGCTGTAAACCATCTCAGGGGAGTGTGAATCTGTCATTTGTACATTTTCCAGACTAACAAGCTGGCTGCTGAATTTAGGAAAGCTTTCAAAACAGTCTGAAGAAGGCTCCAGATAGCTGTGAAACATCCAAGTGGTGCAGGGGCTGAAAACACGTTGTACAGAGAAGCTGTAAATGCTGTCCTGCTCTGCTGCCTTTCACTGCACTGATCCATAAGATGCACATTTGTCAGGGTTTTTACATGATCGGATTTGTATTGATATTTGGATAATAAAAATGTTGCATTCAATGTATATATGGTGAATTTCAGTTTTTATTGTTGCATGTATAAAAGAAGGTGGCAGAAGGTCCAAATGCATGGTTACGTTCACATTGTAGTGTTTTACTACTCCTGATATTTTTTTTCTTTTGGTATTCAAATGCATTGTTTTCATATATATTTATATGTGCATTACCCCAGAAATCCCATAAATTAATAGGTAGTTATTCAGCACAAGTCCAGCTCCAGCACCCCCACGACCCTCAACAGGATAAGCGGTTACAGAAATTAATTAATGTATTCTAAGACAAGGCGATTTAAACTTAATGATAGTTTTGTGAGTTCAACTCAGTCTCATCTAACATCAGTCACTAAAATGTCAGAAATGGATTGAGCATCTTTATTAACCCCCAAAACCACTCCAACACCTCTGAAACTGTCCAAACCAGCCAAGCGGTTGCTGAAATTGAGTCTATATAGGTCAGTGGTTCCCAACTGGTCCAGCCACAGGGTCCAGATTTCTCCTCAGTCATTAGTTCAAGGTCCACACAGTTTAATTTATTTAGCATCATGCTTGTGTTTGGCCATGTCGTCGAGCTACTTTGCTGTCTGTGTTAAGCAGTCACTCACTCTACAGCAGAAAATGGCACTTCAAAATAAAAGCCCAGTGTAGGAAATTCACTGTCCTTAAAAATAAAGTGTTTTTTTACAAACTTGACACATTTACGAGTCACTTGCAGTCCATTCAGAATGATCCCACAACCCACTTTTGGACCACAACCCACCATTTGGGAACCTCTAATATAGGTGATTATGCTAATCAATGCTATTGATGCCAATTGTGCAAATTACCCAAGAAAAGCAAGTTAGCATTCGACAATTTCTAAATGCTGGGGGCCCATTTATGTGCATTTCTAACATAAAAGTTTGGGTAACTCAACACTTAAACACGTAATTTTCAAGATAGAAAAGTGAAACTGGGACAAATACGTTAGCAAGAGGTGTCCCGAATAGTTTCAGAATTTTATGCAGATGACCCCAAACAGTCCAGATGTGTCAAAGGAAACTGGTCCGTCACAAATCCACAATGAGCTTGGCAAATCACCTGAAAACTGTAAGTAACAGTTTAGCCTTTTGTATATTACTCTTCTTTCTAGCTGCTATAGCTAACGTGTGGTCTACGTGCTCATAAAATGGCTAAATGTCTGTTATTTTATGTGCATCGACTGATGTCCTCGTCTCTCATTTAACCTCTACCCCTTAAAGTCTTGAATAATTAATAATATTTCTCACAATTCTGGTATTTAGAACAGCCCCAGTGTCTTTAGCTCACATTTAAAGGACTTTTTATGCCACACAGTGCCAAAATTAAAGTAGACCTCCCTAACTTCATAATGCTCACTGTTTTTTTGTGATTTATTGTAAAAGTTGTAGGTGGCACGCAAAACAACACAAGCAGCAAAAAATACAGTATATTAGCATGCATAAAGAAGTCACTGACCTAACCTTGAATACTTAAAAGTGCTTTATTGATCAGACTCTTCATTGGAACATCATAAGCAGAGCCACAGTGGAAGCAAATAAGACCCAAAAGTATTTTAACAGCCATTTAATATTGAAATTTAAACACCACTGAGTTTGTGGCATTTAAATATTTTACTTTGAAAACCATGTATCTGAATTGATTTGTTCTGAATTCACCTCTTTGGCATTAAAATTAAAAAAAATTTGAGTTGCAGTTTCAAAAACTACATTTTTTCAAACTTCACAAATTCAGATCCAAAAATTCATTTTCCAAGATTTAAAAAAAAATTGATTACGGTTGCTGAAATTGGATTGGTCAAATTCACATCTAAAAAGTCAAGCTGAAAGTTCTGGTTTTTAAGCCATTTTCTTGGGTCACATGCTTAACAGACTGTGCTCTGATAGGCCAGAAGTCAAATGAATTGCTAGCCCAGAGGTCAGAAAACTTTGCTATCCAAGGAGCCATTTTTAGCATGGTTTTTTTTCTGGAGCCACAATACCTACTTGCTCTTTATCGTTAAGATATCAATATTACTAATAGTTCTGAATGAGCATTCGTGCTAGCACAAGGTGGCCACTCGGCAGTGGGCTATTTCGGATTAGTTTGATGTGAAAACAAAGAAAACTCTCCACTCACTGTTAAGTTCTTCTGAGACTTTTTCTTTTTTGCATTTGGAATCAATAGCTAGCCTAGCGAGGGAGACACCGCTATTTAGGGTCACCAAAATTTATAAGAGGGGACCAGGTCACAGACGTACGACTGACACTTGAGTTGACGACATGGTAAAACCTTTCTTTTCCTGCAAGGAAATTTTAAATTAAAATGTTAAAAATTACATTTCCATATCATTTTTTGTGAAAGCCACATAGAGCCACTGAAGAGGAGCTAAAGAGTCGCAGGTGGCTCCGGAGCCACAGGTTGCCAGCCCCTATACTAGCCTGTCCTGGGTAGCCCAGATGTTGCTATTTGAGAATTTTTCCAAACTTTAATTTTTGGATCTGAATCGTTGAACAGTGGAAAAATTCAGCCTCTATGACTGGAAATCAAGGACCTTCAAATGAGGTGAATTCAGAGCAAATCAATTCAGATATGTGGTTTTAAAAGTAAAATATTTCTATGAGTACCATGAATTCAGTGGTGTTTTAATTTCAATACAAAGTATTCAGTGGCTGTTAAAATTCAATACTTGTGTCTGATTTGCTTCAATGAGCGACTTCAATTTAAGATGGTTTGAATGACCATCACAGAATTAACCAATTATTTACTGTATGTTTTATTTAATTTTAGTTATTAATTTTAAAAGTTGGAACTTGGTTATAATGAATTTAGAGCTGCTATGGCTGCAAATTTGGGTGACTGTCCCAGTAGAATCTAAGATCGAGAGCTTATTCTGTCTAGAGTCACAATTTTGATGCTTTACAACCATTCAAGGACAAATCCACTGGACAGAAGGTAGAAAGTTTGCACCCACAGTAGCAGCAATGTGGTCAGAATGTTGTGCAGCCATGTGATGATCTGAAGTACACGAGATTGCAATATCGTTTCTGGAATAAGTGGAGGACCTGATGGGGCAGTATCTATTACAGTGGATAACAGAGCCCAAGGGTGGGCTTTCTTTTTGTATGTCCGAGAGGTGTGTATTATGAGCCTCTGATCCAGTCAGAAGGAGTCAGTCTGTAAGTGTTACCGTCATTTTGACACAATGGGCAGCAGTTCACCTTTTGCCTTCATGGTTTTGATCTTGGCCTTAATGCTGTCATCCATGGCCTGTCGGCAGCGGTGGGCGTAATGCGCCAGCGTCTCCTCTTTCTCATCCCACGGTGCCAGAGCATGGAACACCTCTGGAGCAGCCAGGCTGAGCTCAGCGATGGCCGCCGTACGGGAGATGGTGTTGCGGTCCACGCCGACCCGGTCGAAGGCCACCTTCATGGAAACACTGCGGCGAAACTCCTGGAGCGCTGCCATGTAGCGTGCTATCACACCTGACACGTTTTTCACTGGAGAAGAGAGGGACAGTGACAGAGAGGCATCAACACATATGACTCTAAGGGGAGCGCTTCTAATTATGGGAGAACACTGGTATCAGTGTTTAAGCGTGGTTAGTCCTCTGTGTTGTGTCATGACCTTACTCCTGACTCGGGTGTTTTCTCCGTCTCGACTCCTCTTGCTCTTCAGGGTCCGGTGGCGGTCCAGAGGGTGAAACTCTGGGTCCTCAAATGAGTCAAACAGCGTCGGCGAATCGACCGCTGTGGCATCGTCAGAAGAGGGCATGCGTGAACTTCCTGGTTCCTTTTGATTAGAGCAGCAAAGCCTCCTCTTCTCTAGAAGCAGAAACAGAAAAGTGATAACTCTGCAGTTGGTTAAAGGCACATTTCACGTATTTTTCCTCTTACCCATCGTGCTGTTTATCAGCCTTGATTGTTACGGTGTGAGCTGAGTGTTGAGAATTTGGCCGTAGAGATGTCTGCCTTCTCTCCAATATAATGGAGCTAGATGGCACTCGGCTTATGGTGCTCAAAGCACCAAATGATACATTTGCAGCCTTGTCCCTGAAGGCTGGTAACTTAAATTGACCAGGGTTTTGCCATCAAGAGCCTGAGGCTCTAGAAATCTCTGCCTGAGGAGATTAGGCTAACACATTAACTTTTGTGTTTCATTTCCTTTTATTCTTTTTTTTGTTTCTGCACACACTATTGCTCTATGCTTTTAATTTTTTTTTTAAATATATTATTGTAATTGTGTTATTTTCATGCACTTTGTGAAGCACTTTGTAACCTTGTTTAGATAAACACTATACAAATAAAACTATTATTATTATTCTTTTATTGTTTTTCATGGATGCACTTTTCCTTTTGCGTAGTGATACAATTGGCAGGTGTAGTTCAGTGGAAAGAAAATAGTTCTGACATAAAACTGCTCTGTGGATTATCTTGAATAACTGCAATTTCTGTTGAGTTTTTCACATGTTTGTTTTGACACTTTGAATGCCATTTAGTTCCAGTAACTTCCGCAGAAGGCATAAATCTCGACGGCTGATATCTCCAACACTCGGCAACTCACACCAAAATAATCTAGACTGATAAACAGCACTACAGGTAAGAGGAAAAATATGTGGTTTGATTTTGGTGTGAACTGTCTCTTGAAGATACCAATTAAAAGTGAAACAGTACAGCAAAAGAAACTTTTTACTAGGGGTGGGTTGATATAGTATAGTATTGCGATATTTTTGTGTGGCAATGAACAGACTTTGTCTTATTAGATAATGCAGATGTTGACAAAGTTTTTCTTTGGGGATCTTACTTGCAGTTGAAAACAGGTAATAAATTGCAATATATTGTAATATATTTTATCGCAATACTCTGCAACATACACAACATGTTTAAAATTGCCATAATATTGTATCATGACTAAAGTATCGTGATAATATCATACCGTGGAACCTCTGGTGATTCCCACCCCTACTTTTTTGTGTACTATTGTTGTTTTCCCGTCGATTTCATATGGCATTTTTTTTTAGACATTTAGAGTACTAAAATCCTATTTACTGATTTGTTTTTATTTCTTTTACTACTACAGTTGTCATCACTACTTTCTTTTTTATTATTGTCTTTGTTTGCATCTATTTTATTTTGATTTTATCAGTGTGACGTCAGGCACTTTGAACTGCCAATTTTGACAAGACACTACACAAGAATAGTTACGTCCTGCTAACCTGCAATCACTTTAAAAGCGTTAAAATTTGCTTTAACTGCAGCAAAAGCTTCATAAGAGTACAGCAAGCAGTGCTGGTGAAGTTAATGAATTCATCAACAGGTGGATTTTCAAACCAAACTCTACCTGGCCGCAGTTTGTCCTGCAGGAAGTCACAGATGAGTTCAGCTTTTTTCGTGAGCTCTTGCTGCAGCAGCTCTTTGTCCTGCTTCAGACTGGAGATGATCTCCATCATCTGCTGGTTACGGCTGCGTTCAGCACTCAGTAACGCCTGCAGCTTCTCCAGTTCATCCTGACCCACTGCTGATATACACACGCAAAGAAACATGCATTCAGTGAGCAACAGGAAATCTTGAGTATTGATTTGCAAGTAGCAGCATTATAACACTGAATTTCACTTCTCTTTGAGAGGGACACTGTCTCAAATATCCGCTTTGATTCCCACTGAAAGAAAATATCCAATCAAAACATGCAGGCTCTGTGTCTGCAGGTCTTTCTTAGCCTCACAACAAATCTGTACCTGCAGTTTTCTCCTTAGTGTCTGAGACGGAGCTGCATCTCTCTGCATGCTCCATGGTCCCTGTCATGCAGCTGCCTCCGAGCTGCTCCATATCTGGGTCCAACGCTCCCTCACACCCCGGATCATGTCCATTCTGGAGCTGAGGGCAGGGTGGGAGGGGCTTATCTGGAGACAATGGCTTTAGTGCCTGAAAAGCCTGTGAAGCATAGACAGCCTCAGTCACTGCTAGCCCCGCGCTGGCTACGTTAGCAGCAGCGTCATTGTCCTCTGCAGAGGTTGATTCCTGCTTGATCTTCTTCTCTGCAACTGTTCCTCCTGATGCCCCGCCTCTTTTCCTGGATGGGCGGGGCTCGTAGTCTGCATCATCGTCTGTGGCCGATGAATCACATCCAGCTATGTCAAAGAGCCGGCTGCTGAAGTCCTCCACCTCTGATGCTGCTTCGCTACAGGAGAGGTCACACGATGGCCTCACTGTCACCTGGAAGGGAAGAAAGAGAATAAATATAAGTTACAGTACACACAAGTTTTTGACAGAAAGTCTGTCTTACAATCTGGGCATAATGAGATAAATGCTTCTGAGGAATATGTAGGGCAGCATATCCCATAGTAAGAAATCTCACTCATGCTATTCTGAGAACTGGGGTTACGCAAGTAACCTAAAGTTGTGAACATCTGAAATTGAGAAACTGTTAAACACCTCAAACTCCTACTTTACCTTATTGTACGCACGCCCTCCAACAAACCTCTCCTGGCCCTGGCTGGTACTGGCCGAGCCTCCGCAGCCGTTGCTATGGTCACTGAGGGGCCAGTGGTAAGCGTGTCCAGCGCCACAACCCCACACGGCGACAGGGACGCTGCTGCCACTGGGACCAGGTTCTGGTGTCAGCAGATTACCGTGGGAAGCACAGGTGAAGTGCTGCAGGCTGGGGATGAGGTTGCAGATGGTGCCGTGGCTGTGAGCCCAGCGGGCGAGTTTACACAGACTGTCGGAGGTGGTCTGAACCGGGTCGGACATGATAGAGACCTGGAGACCAGAGAGAGGAGAGAGTGTCTACAGCCAGCAGCCGATGGTGGTGTAGTGTGTATCAGTTGTTGAGGCTTGCATTAATAAATCACTTCTTTAGAGTATATTGTTTTGATGGCAACAAAAGATTGTTTACCGTAAAACTTCTATTAGAAGCCCAGGCTATTATTTGCTTGAATCACTAAACTCAACAGGCTTATATTTGGGACAGGCTTGTGGACCCTTATGGACAAAAGGAATATAAATAACTTACCAGGTAATCGAGGAACAGACACATATTCTGACTTTATGACAGTGTCAGAGGTAACGTTGGGAGTCAACACTTGTTGTTTCGTCATGTAAATGTTTGGTAAACCTGACACACTCCGATGCTCATAGTTTCGGTACAATTAAATCAACCAAGCTAACGATGTAAAGCATCTCCATATTGACAAAAGTTTAAACGTTTGTATTTGTATGTGCGATCTAAACAGCTAACTAATGTTAGCTCAAGTGGGCAGTCAAAAATGTGGTTTTATACATCTACATGAGGGCAATCTTAAGATTCAACTGACTCAACTTTTTCCATAATATGAAAAACACTTTTAAAAAAAGAAGTGTTTTATTAAGTTAGTCCACGACGGTTTTCTTTCCAGAACTGCTAACATTTAACAGATTATCTGCGTAGTATGTGGCCTCGGCTGATCCTTG
>JAPZEB010000011.1:4164278-4183869 GCA_029783705.1 Chaetodon striatus | reverse complement strand
GTAGACCAGCAGCTCCTGTGTTCAGCAAGGTAAAATTATTGCTTTTGTCAATGTAGTCTGGCTTTGATGAGAGCATAGATCAGTTTCACTTTTAGTTCAGTTTCCTGTCGGAGATGGCTGTCTGTTTGGGAAGTACTAGGCATACGACTGGATAAATGAGACTTGGATTATACTGCATAAATTGTGTGAGACTGATGTTTTGATATAGTTTTACTCGGTTGTTAATCTCGGTCAACCATGACCTAAATTTGTCAAGAATATTTGCAGTTTTTTAATTTTTGTTCGAGCAAGGCATGTGAGGAAAACAACATTTTCTTCTCAAATTCAGCATAACACAGGATGAGTAACTAATATACAAATGGTCATTTGGGGGCTGAAGTATTCCTTTAAAAAAGACAAAGAACATGTATTGTTAGAGATATGTAAAAATGAAATCAACAACTACAGCGTTAAATGTTCCATAAACAGCTTCACTTATATAACCTTGACCAGAGAGACGACTGATAAGTGAGTATGTGAGTGGAAAGTGGCACTATCAGCCTGGCACTGACTGGGCACAGAGGTATTGTAATCTGTTTGTGTAGGCAGGAACATAATGCAGCAACATAATGCTCAGACTAGCGAGGCCACCCAGTGCCATCGTTATATAACTGCACATTTAGCTTTCCTTTTCAGGTTTCATCTCATCAACAACTGCAGGAGGAGTGAAGCTACAAACAATAAAATGCTTACATTAAAAAACAGGGAAGAAAATGGAAAAAAAAAAACATCATTAATGATAATAAACTTCATCTAATAAATCTTTTCACAACCCTGAAGAGAGGTCCGAATTTCCAGGTTGAGAAGTGATGCATCAACAGGCTGGTTTCACCAAGTTTACCAGTTTTGATGTAAAAATCACATGTAGTTACTGTACTTGAGCAGGAAAAAGCCTGTCCAAGGACCTCCTCTACCATACTTTGGTTGGCTAACTTACAAGTCCAAAGTTTAAACACAGGCTTTTCATCGTAAACACTACCTGGGTAGACCTCCAGCGGATGATTTCTCTGGAGGGTGAGGACCAGAGAGTGGGCAGTTGTGCTAAAGATCTGACGAGGGGCGAAGTTTATACCGTCATTCACCTGGAAGTGAAAGCCACCCGATAAAGCACCTGCAAAACAACAGGGTCAAACATCAAGAAAAAAGAGGGGTTATTTCTTCATCTATTACAGACTCTTCCGTCGGTCTAAAAGTCTAGATAATGATGCTACAAATAGCAAAATTTACCCACCACTGTGCACGAACACCAGTTGTCCAGTTTGTATGTGATTTTGGGTGAAGTTCAGGATGTGTCTGGAGGGGGCGTTCTTCAGGGCAAGGTGGCCGTTGCTGGGCGGCGTGACAATGAACTCCAGTACCTCAGGATCAGGAGTGTCCTGGTCCTCTGCACTGAGATCATCTGTGGTGATTTCTGTCACTGAACCAACCCAAACCTGAGGAAACAAGAAGACAGGAAGGCTATTAACTTTAGGTATTAAAAGAGTAGTTCAACAGTTTGGGAAATTATTCATTTTGGTGCCCAGAGATAAATGTGAAGGTCAATACCACTTTGCACTAATAAAGTTCGAGCCAGAAGGCGATAAGCTTAATTTCGCAAAACAATCATTGTGTTTGCTTCTTATGAACGTGTCCTATGGTTGTATGTTGTCACTTCCCACCTTCAGACCCTTGTTGGTTGTAACAACAGGAGTCTCATCATCCACTGGTATGATGTTGATGTGAGCGGTGCAGGGCAGACTGTGCTTCCTGATTTCTGTCTGATTGGCCACAATGGTAAAGTTGTCCCTCAGTGTGTCGCTGCCATCATGGATGTAGGAGATGTACTCGCGCTCCACCTTGAGGAATCAAATCAAACATCAAACAACAACAGGAAACATGTTATCACGCAGAGATGAGTGTTGCCCATTTGACTTAATGGGAAAAATCAGTCAGGTTTTGTGATTACCAAATCATAAAGCAGTCATTGTCGTAACTCCCAAAGACCAGTAAGTCTAATGCTGAAAATGAATGAACAGAATAGGGGAAAGTGTGTCTATTGACAGAGCTGAGTATCTTTTCCCAAAAGCATACAAATACTAAAATTAAAGGTAAGTTTGGTATTTTTCAACTTGGCCCCTATTTTCCCATGTTTTGTGTCTAAGTGACTATTGGGACCACCAGTTTTTGAAATTGGTAGTGTTGAGCAAGACCGCTGCAGACGGCAGCAGCAAAACAGTCTGCAATGTCACCATTCAAGGCACGTTTGCTCTGTCAACATAGGTCCACTAAAAGTTCTTGTTTTTGCCAGTGACACGTTCAGATTATTGTCTGACAACTTATAGAAAGGAAACCTACAGATATAGGACTTTCTGTTAAAGAGTACCCAGTGATGGCAGTGTCGGCAGCCAGACTCAGGCCAGCTGATTTGGCCTGATTCTGGGGCGTCATTCATGCCAAGTCTTAGCCGAGTCAGGTGACTGGATGCGGCCTGGCTAATTTTATCAGGCTAGACAAGTTTGGGCCGAAGCTGGGCCAGGTCATTTTTGATTACGGCCTAGTGATGGCAGTGTTGGCAGCCAGACTTAGGCTAGCTGATTGTGCCAATTTCTGGGGCATCAGTCATGCCGAGTCTCAGCCGAGTCAGGCAACAGGACGCAGCCCGGCTAAATTCATCTACTCTGCTTAGTTCAGGCTGATTCTGGGTCAGGTCATTTGGCTACCTGGGTAAGATCTTTTTTGTTTAATCAGAAAAAGCCTGAAAATGTCATTGCCAATTCAACCAGATTCCATTTAAATACACAGTACTTTTCATATCATAAAACACACTTCATTCAAAGTCAGTAGACACAAAATAAAACCAAAAATGACTGTCTTGGTTTGTCTTTTCACTGTTCCAACAATCACCAACTCTCTTTTGGTTAAAATAAATTCTTAACTCACCCAATCAGATGTGAAAATATGCTGGCTCCATACTAACTAAAATTACTATTTATCTAAATGGAGTCTGGTGGAATTAGCGATGACAATTTTGGGGCTGTTTCTGGTTAAACAAAAAGCATCTTAATCTGTTACAAAAAGGTCTGTTTCTGTAGACATGCTTTCAATAATGTTGTTAGACACTTAGAATAATAATCTGAACATGTCACTTGCAAAAACAAGCATTGATAGAGGTTGTATACTGACAGTACAAACATGTCCCAGTGGTTAGCTTGCAGCCTGTTACTTTGCTGCTGGCTACAGCGCACCAGTTTCAAAAGATGTTGACCCATTAGTTATTAAGACACAAAAACATGGGAAAATATGGTCCAGTTTGAAAAATACAATTTACCCTTTAATTGTATTAGCTGGTGTTTTCAGTACAGGATCTTTAGATGCTCCGACAAGCAGAGAATAAGTGCATTTTGGGGATCATTTTTCTGAGGATGCACCAGAGGAAAAGAGTTTATTAAGTTTAGGTTTTTTTTATTAATATCCAATACCTTCTACAAAGTGCTACTTTGAGATGTGTGCATTGCTAATCGACAAACCATGATTGGATCACACCTAAACACTCTTTACAATATAAATCTTCCTAATAATCCCTTTCAAAAAATGTCCTCTTTGTGTGTAAGTGTGTGTGTGTGCATGTGGGCGAGCTCAGTCAAACCTCAGTGTGAGTGAAAGCAGTGATGGGCATCCCTGGGATCCGGCTGTGCTCCAAGTGTCCGTGTCGTGGTGGAACGATGACTTGATAAAGGAAGTTCATCCCTGAGAAGTGATGATTGGCCACCTTGATGATGTCAGAGGTCAACGGCAGAGACGACCCCTCATCAAGGGTCAAGTCAGACACCTACAGAACAGATAATAAATAGTACTGATTGGCTGGTTAAAGAAGTTGGCTACCTGATCAATCAATTCCTGTATAAACCTTTGGTCGAGAACAAAATATTTCTTCTCCGTTTTCCTGTCATTCTTTTCTTTTCCAGGTCATTCAGCTTCTAGACATGCTGTACCTGTAAAGGGAGCAGGATAGGGATGATGTCAAACTCCAGCCTGATTGGTTCGACCTTTGTGACCCCGTTGGTTGCCTCCAACAGAACAGAGTCGTTGGTGAGTCCTGCAGTCTGCTGATGGTAGACGATCAGTCCCTGGTTGAGGTCCTCCTGTGTGAAGGAATGTGTTGGCTGCTCTCTGGTGCTCTGCATGGAGGAATAGAGCAGAGCATCAAGTACTGTCTTTGTGAAGGTCCTGAAAGCTGTAGTGTGCAACTTTTGGGGGCCAGTTTTGCTTGTATTTTGATAGATTAGAAAGGAGAATGACAGGAAATATAAATGAGAAAGTGGGTGGGTTTGTGGCCAGCTTTCATTAGGGCCACCGAAAAAGAGTTGTAAATCTTTTGTATGTCTTTTTTACAATTCAATATGAGTGACTAATTAAGCAACAGTTAGAAATTTAAGGGATAGTTTCAATCTTTTGAAGTGGGGTTGTACTTTGGGGAGGTACTTATCCACAGTCAGTGTAATAAATACAGTAGATGGTGGACAGTGCACCCTCAGAAAACAGGACCTGCTGGTCTACCGCTGCCTTGATCAGTTAGTTTGTTAATGTTATTGTGTGACTTTGGTGTTTTAAAGGGTTAGTTAGGATTCAGCCAAGTCAGACAATAACACAAACTAACTAACAATCAAAGCGGCGGTAGACCAGCAGCTCCTGTCGACAGTGAGCTTAAATTACTGCTTTTGACAATGGAGTCTGGTGTTGAACATTGATGGGGAACTGAAGCCATTAACAGCTTCCCAGTAGGAAGGGGATTTCTGTGGCAAGGGAAACCAGTGAAAATATTCACAATCTAGCATACACTCAGTGCTCCAGTCTGCTTCTTTAAACTGAGGGCATGCTGACTGACATCTACTGTAGGTAACATACTGACTATGGATAAGTACCTCATACAACCCCACTTCAAAAGTTACTAATTATCCCCTCAAAGTTTGGAAAGCAAACTTCCTCAATTACCATTTATTAGGAGTTTACAATCTTAACTCAGATCTTTGTGGGTGTGGTTGGGCCAGATTTGACTGACACTGCTGGCATCATGAGTGAACAACCCCACAACTGTCACCACATTTTGACTCAAATGAGAGGGACAAGCGAGGACTAAAAGAGAAATGCAGAAATCTCTGATGTCAAATAACAAGTGTGTGGATAGCTGGTGAAAAAAATGCAACAACTGCATGTGCTAGTCAGTTTTAAACCTACAACTGGGTGTATTTGATAGACGTGCTGCTGCTCTCCATTTTTGTTCTGGTCCTTGTCGTCTGGGGGAAGGAGCTGAAGGACGCCCAGGGCGGGAGGGTTTTGGACAGTAAAAACTATCTCTGAGGGCTGGCTGTCTTCATGAACCACCTGTTAAAACAAAACAGAACAGAATTATGAACATTATAATAAACTAATGGAAAATCGTATGACAGTTTGTCTAGATAACATCACTGGACTGCATATAAGGCAAAGTGAAATTGTCATTTTATG
Organism: Chaetodon striatus; assembly: GCA_029783705.1. Taxonomy (NCBI): domain Eukaryota; kingdom Metazoa; phylum Chordata; class Actinopteri; order Chaetodontiformes; family Chaetodontidae; genus Chaetodon; species Chaetodon striatus. The sequence goes on along the minus strand of JAPZEB010000011.1, from coordinate 4,178,346 downwards.
TTCATCTGAAGTCAGAAATCTGACAAGGAAAATACGTGACTTAGAAAGCAGTTTGTTATACACATAAAATCCCCACAATGTGATCACAGTTAAAGACAATAAACAATAAATCTTGATTTACTGCAAAATCCTAGATGCAACTGACTTGCAATATCAGACACAAACAGGCTGAAAAGTGACCAAGCAAGTTATGGTTATTGTCTTACCTCTAAGTGCTCCTTGGTTATGGAGACACTCTGTCCCTCCTCCACCACCACTGGACGGTTACTTATGACCGTTGGTGGCCTCTGGTGGCTCTCCAGGTAGATTTTTACCGCCACTCCGATGTCAAGATGTACCTCCCTCCTCCCTCTGTCCAGGCGTTTCTCTGTTGTCTTCTCCCTCGCTCTTGCCGTCACATTGAACCAATCTGACAACTCGTTGCTGCCGTCATGGTGATACGCCAGGCGCCCCGCCACCAAATCTCGCTGGGTGAATATTGTAATTGCATCTGCTTCTGTTACAGTCTCACGATCTCCATCATTGAAGCAGAGCACACCGTGTTTGGGTGGAAGGAAGACCTCGAATGTCACTTCCTGTGGGTCTCGGATGTCGAGGTTGCTGAAGATGCTGAGGTTAGCCGAGGTCAAGGTTGCGATCCCTCCTCGTTGGGCCATGAGGCCTGTGTTGTTCTCGATTCGAAGGTAGGGATCCTGGGCCATCACCTGCATCAGCCAGTTACACAACAGACAGCAGTCAGCAAATACATTGCTAACATCATTAGGCTTACTTATTTTAACATAAAAAATACCTTATTATCTTAATTAATTGCTCTTAATTACTCTATTTAATTTAATCATAATGAAGCCAGACCAGTTAAGGGAAATTATCACACAATTAAAATTAATAAATTAATAATAAATAAATTAAAATGGCCTTGTTTTCTTATGAATTTACATGTTTCTATTTTGTTGTATTATTGACTAATCAACAGTGAAATTCTGCAAAGTTACAGTAAAATATAAATAAATAAATAAATAAATAAAAGACAATATAATCACCTCCAGCAGGGTTGAAACATAATGTTTCCCATCTGATACGAAAAGCACAAAACGCCCATAACTCACTCCTCTGTGCACAAACAACACTTTTTTCTAAGAGGGGAGAAAAGAAGAGGACATGATGACAGAAGAGGTAAAAACATCAGCATTGTTCCTTCAATGCAACAGAGTATCTAGAGGTCAAAGGCAGCTGGATGTTTCCTTTTAAAGTACATCTGAAACAACGTCTCTCTACACCTTTGTAACATTGGAACTGGGGGATGCAACTTTACAAAACCGATAATTCGATAGTCACACCCACTTTATGCAGCAATTGGCCAAATATGCACAAGGTGAGAAACTACGAAGGATATGACCCTGTCTCTCAAGCTCTCACCTACAGCCAATTTAGAGTCACTAATTAACCTGCATGTCTTTGGACTGTGGGAGGAAGCTGGAGAACCCGGAAAAGACCTATACTGACATGCAGGCTTGCGGAGGGGTTCCACCCTGTGGTTCGTAGCCCCACCCAGGGTTTGAACCAGGAACTGTCTTGCTGTGAGGCGACAACTGCTGCACCACCATGTCACCACTGTCTTAAAGGGACAGAGACATTCCCTCAAGACAGTGACAAAGCCAAAAAGGTGAAGGGGAGGGTTTGGTATTTTAGACCTATTTACTTATTTTGTAAAAATAAATAAACAGATAAACATTAAAGTACAATTTGGATTCAGGGATTTTTTTGTCTTAATGCATTGCAGAGCTTTTCAGTTGTCAAGCATAAACATCGGATTGATTTTAATAACTTAAATGTACTTGAAGTGTGCACTGTGCAGCCATATGTAGAAAATAGAAGTATCGGATCGAGATCGGAGGGAAAAACACTACAACTGGGATGGAACCTGTTCCATGTTGGTGGAAAGGGGATAAATGAGGTTTAACCTATTTTGTGATCAGTCAGATACAAAAGATCACATGAGGGTCGCTGACATCATGACACAGAAACATCTGAAGACCAGCCTTTGACTTTGTGATAAATACTCTACCATCTGGATTACCAAGAATTTTCATTGATAAATTGTACCAACCTGCTCGAGGTCTCGTTGTGTGAACTCGTAAAGCTTGTGACTGGCATCGCTGGCCAGCACCAGTTCTCCCATGGGTATCCCCCTCCGTGTGTACACCAACCAACTGTCCTCAAAGTCTGAGTCATCATCGCGGTAACGCAGGTCATTCAGCGTCACCAACCTCTGCCCATCGCGGGCCACATGGAAAACTTTATCAACAACCCTGACAGGTCTCTGATCGTTGACGAGCTGCACAGAGATATTGAAGGTGTGTTCGGCTGTGTTTCTATCCTCCTTTTTGCTGGTACGTTTGTGCGGTTTGTAAACCATAATTTGAAACGTGAAGGAATCCTGCTTGGTCTCGCTGTCATCATGAACATACATAATCCTTTCCTCAATGATATCCTGATTTGTGAATGCCACAATGTTGTCGTTAATGGAAGTTGAGTTGGAGAGGTTGATCCTCCTTATGTGCCCGTGCTTGGGGCTCACTGTAATGCTATAGTGGACCTCACGATTACTTGCTGTGTGAGTGTACAGAACATCTTTGCTTATGACTTTACTTCCTCCCTCCAGGGTTGAAAGGCCTTTGTTTACAACATTGATTGCAGTCGACTCGGCTTTGATGTTGATTCTGAAGTCATAAGCCGGTGAGTTAGCATGTGTTGAAAACACCTGAAAGCTGAACGTATCTCTTGTGTCGTCGTTCAGCTTGTTGAGAAGCTCATACTTCATCAAGCCATCTGTGATATTCTTTTGGCTGAAGGTTGAGTTTTTTTGTAGAACTTTGTTGTCGAGGAACAGCTGCCCTTTCTTTGGTACTGTCAGGAGCCTGAAGAAGAGGTCACTCTCGTTGAGTTTAACACCCTTAGAAATCACATGGAACTCCTCTGGAGTGACAGCAGCAGTCTGAACACCGTTAACCTCCATCTTGCTGCGTGTAACCTTGAAGTGGATCCAGCGTACCGCAATGTGGAAAACAACCTCCTCAGAAGCCTGGGAACCAATGCTTATTTTACATTTAAAGTAATCAGTGATATTATGCTGAGTTTGAAGGCCATGGTAAGTGCTGACATATCGGATTCGTTCTTTTTCTAAAAGCTTCTGTGAGAAGGAAGTTGTCATTTTCCAGTCGCCACTAGAGTGCAACCGCTGGAGCTCACCGTATCGTGGCAACTCTGTAACGTCATACTGGATTTCCACCGCCTGATCATCCAAGTTAACTTGTACTGCAAGGTGAATGTTTGTGATTATGGAAGCCCCGCCTTGGTTCACCTCCAATCCGGTGTTATTCACCAGTTTGTGTTCTAGTGGCACCGCCATAATCCTTAAAACTACAGTGTTGCTCATCTGGGAAAGGAAAGAGAACAAGGAAACAACAGATGAGACGAGATGAAGGGAGAGGAAACAAGAAAGGAGATGAGGAGATGAGAATAAAGAGATTAGATGAGAAGGAGTAAATCACTTACCTTCAGCCCATCGCTGACCCTGAGTGCTAGCCGGGTGGTGGAGACCCCAAAGTGGACAAAGCTAATCTTACCCTCTTCCAGATCATTCAGAGAGAACAAGTTAATGGCCCTGGAAGATAAATGCAATCCTGTTAACTTCTGTTAACCACGTTCTGTTTCCTAACTCTGCTTGATAGGGTAAGGGCTAGCCCTAACCCTTATTTGAAACATTAACACATCTATCTGTACCAGCAGATTCAACACACAGTTAAAGAAGAGCCACAGTTGACAATAAGCATTAGTTCCATTAACATCCATTTCACAGGGTATTTTTGCATAGCACATTACAACCCTTACAACCTCAGCCGCTGCTCTAACAGCTCTAACATCTATGACTGGTTGTAAGAAGATTTGCAAGGTACTGTAAGTCCTCACATGCCATAGCACAAACCTGCCAGGGTAATCCTGGTGCTCAAGGTGTCCAGCCTCAGTGTTGAGGTTTCCCAAGGAGCTGAACACCAGCTCCGCAGGACTGCTGTCTGGATCCAACACCCGCAGCACATCTGTTGTCAGCTGGGGACATAGTGATTGTGTTAATTTTTATGTTAGATTTAAATCACTTACACGTGGCATCCAAGAGTTCTGCTGTACCCACCTGTCTTTTTGAATTCTCCAGCATAGTGAAAAGGTTTCCCTCCGGCAGGCTAAGCACAGGCGCATCATTAACAGGACTGATGCTGATATCAAACCGATGCAGGCGGTTGCCCCTCAGAAATGCAGGAAGCTCCTTTTTACTGCTGCAGAAGACTGAAAACATGAAGAAGTCATGCTCATCCTCTGACCCACTGTGAACGTATATCACCCGGCCCTGCCACAGGTCCAGCATACTAAAAGTTCGGTCAACGTGCTCTGCTCTTATTGTGATATTCCTCTCCTTGCCCTCGCCCAGCGTCCCATCAGCGTCAGGACTGAGGTCCAGCCGAAGCTGGCCGTGGACAGGCTGCCCCTCAATGCGAAACATCATCTGGGATGGACGAATGCCCAATTTCCGAAAATCCAGATTCACCTAATGGGGAGTGCAAAGAGGAAATGGCATAAATATGTTTACGCTATTATGTGAAAACTACGTAACTCAGTATTATTTTTACTGACATTTATGTAAAAGTCAGCAAGAGACAACCAGTCCTACCCTCAAGTGTTTTGGCTCCAGTGGTGCCCGGCCTCCCTCCATAACTTCTAGCTTTCTCAGCAGCAGAAAGTTAGGGTACTTCTTATTGTTGGTAAATGGTCGTGTGGTCGTAACGTCTGACTCAGGACGAACAGTTGGGTTGGTGGTGGTGATTTCATCTGGAGCTTGCCTTGTCCCACAGCCCAAGGTGATGTCCTTGGTGACGGTAGCATGAGGTAGTCCTGTTCTTTGAGTGTTCACTTTTATTTCCCGGAGGCAACCCTTAAAGGAGCCTCCTCGCCCAGCCGGCTGCCCCCCAGGCACAGATGATATCAGCCCAGCTCGCCTTGCCTCAACCCGAGCTTCCTCGTCCAGCCCTCCCAGGAAGAGAGGCCCTGTGAGCTGGATGACCTGGAGCTCCAGACTCAGCATGGCCTTGATCAACTCCTCCCCCACCTTCAGCTGGACGCTGTTGGGCAGCAGGTGCAGCTGGATGGGGTACCAGGTTTGGTTGCTGTGAACATGCGTTAAAGAACGCAGCTCAGTCTTGCTACCCTCTCCATTTCCTACCGTTGCCAACACGTTGCCATCTCTTATCTCTATCACAACAAACCCTCCTTCATTGCCAGAGCTATACAGGACCATGCCATCTTCTTCTCTTGCAGAGGGGTACAATTGACATTCAAACACCCCCTCCTGTGGCCCCTCCCATGGCGGGAGAGCGATAAAGGCTTTAGAGCTGAAAAAACTGACAGAATCTTCTTCTGTTGCAGAAAATTGTGGATTACAGCCCAGAGATACCTCATGGATGCTTTTGTACCCAGAATAAGGCCTCAGGCTGGACAACAGGTTATGTTCATTGAACACAACTTCATCTACGCAACCTCTAAAGCCAGCAGAGATGTTGAGAAGGTATGGATGGTTCAATCCGGCTGTCCCGCCGACAAAAAGGCCGTCCTCGACACTGAGCTCCAGATCCGGTCCTGGCATATGGAGGCTGGTATGAGAGTTTCGGTCCACGGTCATGTTGACAGTATGATGGTTGTGGGTCAGCTCCATGGTGTGCCATGCCAGGTCGCTAAGATGGATGCCCTTTTCTGAGCGTAGCGAACGTTCGCCCGAGCCCAGGTCCAGACGTACCTGAATGGAACGAAGAGGCGAGGAGAGACAGAGTGTGGAAATGAGGAGTAAAAGATGATAAGCAAGAGAATTTTTATGCCAAAACTTTAATTAGTCAGACAAAGAGCTGAGGAGAGCCAAACATAAATGCAGGCATAACATGGTGATGAGATCTTGAATGTGCGCAATTGAAAACAGAATCAAGGGCGTTGTTAACTGCAGTTCAAAGCATTAGGCTATTCCACACAAATGCAACCAGACTATTTCATGAGCAGCTCCCTTTGCAATGGAGTTTTCATTAAACTATTGTGGTTCTTCTCTCTTTGCATTGGTCATGAAGGAACTTGCTCTGAGAGTGCCGGGGGGGTTATTTTTTTTCTCTCTGCGAGCAATCCGACACCGAGCTGTGTGTGTTCAGACTTCTCTCTGTCTCTCCTCAGGATAGTTAATGGCAATATGTATGAGCTAAAATGGCCCAAGGGACAAATATTTTCTGGTGTGAGGTATCTTTAAGTGAAACCCTTTGGACAGCTTTTACTTTGACACATTTGCATTCATTTTACTAAAGTTCAAATGGTCAAAATGAAAACTGATATAACATCTGTGTTCTTTTAAATAAACACAGTCTGTCAAGCTGATTTAACCCAGCGTGCTACTATCCTAATATGTGCTTTAGCCTACCTGTAGGTGCCCAGAGACCAGCTCCAGCAGCAAGTAGTCTCTGCGTCCAGCTGCCAAAAACAGCATTCCTGCCTGACTGGAGGTTCTAAATCGTACATGGAGTAAGGTCTGAATGGACGTCTCCACTGTCCGCAGGTGGATGTAGCCATCACCATAGAATGACACTACAAAAATGATCAAGAAGACAGATGAGGTTTTAGCTTTAGTCAGAGTAGTTTTCCATCAAGGTACAATTTGCAGAACAAATAAGCAGTTAGGGTTAGTCATAAAAGAGCAAGCTGGAAATTTCTTCAATGCTGGCATCTGTTACCATTATTATTTTTTAATTTACCGTCTCACTTATATCTGTATACTAAGTCACCCCGCAAAAATGAAATGGATGCCCAGTGACCTCCCAGCAAAGGTTATTCCATTAATCTGTATTGACTGGTTTGTCAATGTGGTGTCTACTCTGCACTTTACACCTGCTATCTGAATTCAATTAATGACAACTAATGCATTCTGGAGAGGCCATCCTGAAATGTGTGGATGCTAATTAGACTTCACTGCTGACCCAAATGACGCAGACTAGACATTTAGTTGCACAAAACTTTCTCAGTGACAGAGCTTCTCCGAAAGGAAAAACAGTGTCATCAGCTGACGTAGAACTTAGAGGGGCACTGCACATACAGCACATATAGCTAACTCAAATTGGGAACCTGTGATCCAGATATTAACAGTGAGTGTGTAAATCATTACTATTAAAATCAATTCATGACCATCATATTGATATTGCATTGGTGTTGCGTCCTCATGGCAGATATCAACTATCCAGCTATACTGCCAGTTTGATGACTCAATCGCCAGTATAAATGTTGGCCTTGTACGTTTCTGCAAACAACAGATATGTAATATTTGGGTGTTATTTTTACCAGATTTGTTGAAACTTAATGTTTCTTTGTGTTTAGCAATGGTGTGGTTAATATGTGGTTATGTTGTGGCACAAAAAACACTTGGTTATGGACAGGAAAAGATCATGTTTTGGCTTAAAAAACCTGGTTTTGATGGCCCAATCACAGCTAGAAATGCCACCACTGTCTAAAAAACAACCAGTTTTGTTGTTTTTGTGGTCTGCAGCTTGGCAGCCATTTACAATGACTAAATGAACTCATATACATGTAATCAGAACTTCATCATTTTAGGAATGTTGCTGTCATACGTATAAAACGTACAAATATTACATATCCATTGTTTGCAGAAACGTACAAAGCAAACATTTTCTTCTGACATCTGAGCTAAGTTTGAATTTGGAACAATAAAACAAAATTAAAAGCCTAAAGCCATGCCTCTGGGGTGCAGTGTAAACATCAGCATGCTAACATGCTCAAACTAAGAATGCTGACATGCTGAAATATAATGTTTATCTTGATAGCCATCTTAGTTTAGCGTGTTAGCATGCTAACATTTGCTAATTAGCACTAAATGCCACAGCTGAGGCTGACGGGAATCTTGTTAATCTTGCAGGTATGTGGTCATAAACAAAAGTATGTTGACCTGGTTATGGCACTATGAAATATTAGGGAATCACCAAAGTTACTAGGGAAACATGGATATCTATATTAAAAAACCACATGTCAGCCTCATGGTGGTGCTCAGGGATAAGGTCAGGCTCCATCATCATTAGGACACATTATCTGGGAACCATAAATGTTGTCTAAGGTTTTTTAAGGTGATCTATCTAATAGTGCACATTAGGTACAACTGATCAAACCCTTTTCCACTCTGGTGTTTTATAATTGTTTTTATATGTGATCACAATGTAATTTTATTTTGTAGTGAGGCCAGTGTACCCACCACTCCCGTCTGTGACTGAAAAAACAGTAAAGCAGAGTCTTGATTTTAATCGATTTGACCTACAAAGCAGCCATATGGAGCACTCTGTTAAAATGACTGTCAATTTGTGGAAAAAGAAACACACAACAAATAGAGGTCAAATGGTGTGTGTAAGTGTGTGTGTGTGGGTGGTTGGGGATGGCTGACACTCTAAAAACCCTCTAAGCGTTCCAGCAGTATGGATCGGCAGTGAAACTGAGCACAGCATAGAAAGTAAACGAGCATTTAAATGATTCTAGTGATGAAAAAAAGATCCACAATACAAAGACATTATTTTTAAACCACCAACTATCTTCACCTATCCCAATAAAAAAAAATTAGTTGGCCTGAGGGGGATAAAAACTGAAGCCGAAACATTTTATGGACGATTTACTCACAAAAGCTGCCATGCACAGCTCAACAATTCCGCAGTGTAATTACATGACAACCAATAATTTGCGTTTCTACATCACACAGAAAAAAGTCAGACAGCAACACAAGCTAGACTTTTTACCTGGAGGCAAATTATAACCATTAAACATTTAACATAGTTTTCAGTCTCTAAATATTGTTTTTATGACAGGTGGTTATGCCAAGTTGGCCAACGCCGCTTATTAATTTGTAAAATGACAGTTTTTTTGTTGACCGACTTCAGATAAAACAATTTGGGGTAATTGTGGTGAACATACATTATAATTGACATTGTTTCCTGTTTGTACAAAATTGCTTTTAAAAAAAGGAAACAGTGGAAAAATCCTTTATATCCGTTCTTCTGCATCCCATATTTTCATTTTTTATCTCTCCGTTGCTTTTATTTCATGCCTCTGTTGGTATAGTTTGGAATAATTGTGTACTATTTTATTGTCTTTAAATCTCTTAATGCACTGCCTGCAAAAAAAATGCTTGTTATCACAGCTACGTGACTGGTCCCAGTGAGAAGTACTCCGTCAGCAGACTGGCCCAGCATGCCGCTCTGCATAAAGCCTATAAGCCCGCTGTCAGTATAACCCGTGCCTGTCCATCTCTTTAATCTGCCTATATGATACCAGCGAACATTGGATTATTAGTAATCTTCCTCGAATGTGAGTGCAGGTCTGTAATGCGCTGTCATGAGCAGGTGTAAGGATAGACGCACGTCTGAGGCATTGCTGACGGCCCTGAAGTGTTCACTCCAGCACATGCAGCGACTTGTGTCAGGAGATGTTCATATTTCAGGGGCAGTTATTTAGATTTGATAAGAAGTGTTGGTTGAGACGTCCACGTCTGAGGCAGCTTTTAAAACTAAGCTATGGTGAATGAGCTCTGATGAGTGTGTAATTAAGAAACACTCATTTTTATACTCAGAGTAAATTGAACATTGATTCTGCTGTGTGCAATGAAATGAAACACAAGGAGCAACGTGATAATGATGATACTGTTTAGTTAAAACATTAAAACTCTTACAAACCCTATAAACCAAACTGTGCCAAATGACATTTGATGAGCAGTGTGACATCGGATCAGGTACCCACATTCCTGTACAAAACATGAGTAATTGCAAGCATCCAGCAAAATATAATCCAGTATCCCGCAGCATATTGCCATATGTCTACAGACAATATTAAACTGGATTAAACATTAAGCTGACAACTGTCACAGACACATTTTAACTTGGAGATACACTACAGTTTTTTCATACACTGGTCAACTTAGAGACTTTGGGCTGTTTCTCTGTTATCTCTTCAGTTAGACTAGTGGAAAGAGATTGTCCAGTTCAGATTTCTGTTCCGAAAACGTATTCATATTTAATTAGACAATGCATAAGTTACATATTCAAACATAAAATTCAAGAAAAAACCTTTGACTTTAATATGTGAACAAAATGAAACAAGAAGTTAAACCTGGCTTTTTCCAATGTTCAGATTTCTGCTCCTGAAATGAGTGCATATTTAATTCAATAACGCCTATTTGTTCATATTTAAACATAAAATTCAAGAAAACTTAATGACTTATTGTAAGTAATCAACTAAGGATGTTTTGTGGTGATATCTGTTATCTAAAATTTTTACCCTTTTCACCTGTAGTCTCTTAAAAATGTATGGAATTTTACAGAACATATCTTTAAAGGCCATTTTCTAAAAAACAATCCAGTTTTATTTGTATATATATTCCGGAGGTTTTTGTTTTGTTTGTTTGTTTTTACATAGGCGTTTGTTCATATATCATTTAAAGCCTGATGTTTAGAACATTTCATACCAAAAAAGGTGGCAAAAAATGTTTTTCAATGGCTGTTGACGGTATTTTCTGATATACAAAAATGCCCTCTGTAAATACCTTTGAGTCTAATTTATCAGCAAAATAAAACAATAATTTTTAACGTGGTTTTCTTCAATGATTTCAATCCGATATATGTTTTGGAAATATATGCAAATTAGTACACATTAAAGTAGACTATACATAATTTGCATATTTAAACATATACTTTCAGAAAACCTGTAATACAAATAATAATAACAATTATAATGTTAATTGTCTTAATGTAAGTTATGAATTGAGGAAATTTCATGGTGATATTTACTTTCACCTGTGGTGTCAAAGGTTGTACAAATAATACTTCATTTACAACAATACCATTATCTCCTGTGTCTGTGGATTAAAAAAGGATGGGATTCCACAGCCTGTGTGTGAATGTTTAAAGTTAAGTATAATAAATGACCATTGAAACTATTAGTTTAGTAAGAGACCTCTTTACAGCATCACCAGTCCTATCACAGCAGTGCAACAAATCATTTAACCATAATGTTGCAGCAGAATCCTTCTAAGGAAAAGTGACTTTGTCTCCTCTGCAGCGCCTTACCTCCATAAACGTGTCCTGCAGAAATCAGCAGGAGCAGGAACACACCAGCCACAAAACTCCCCATTGTTAGTTAGGCCCTTATGATCTAACTTGCATTCAGTGAAGAGCAACATCTGGCTGCTTCATCGTGCCGTCCATTGTCATTACTGCACAGCACTGGAATTCATTTCCACCACTGACAACTTCCAGACAGCCCCCACTTGCTCTGCTGGCTTTGGCTTACAGCCTTTGAAAAAAATGTACCTGTGCCTGTGGGCAGTGAGGTGGAGCTCCACCCTCTGATCCTCCCCTCAGTGTGGTAGAGCTTAGTACCAAACATGAACACAGGGGGGAGGTATCATAACACATACAGAGACAGAGAGAACAGGAAGTACAGCAGGTTGTCTTGTGTTTTCTGTTCATGGTGAGACTGAGACTGGATCTGAAGTCTTGTTTGACTATTGTAGAAGCAGATGAGACTTACTCTGGATTGAGCCCATCCTTAGTTGAACCCATGGCAACCTCTCTTATCGTCCAGAATGGGCCACCCTGTCATCACTGTCCTTCTAAATGAGTATAGTACTCAAAATGTAACTGAACACTAAAGACTGAGTTAATACATTTTGCATTTTTTCCTTAAAAAATACACCATATAGACTCTCTAGACCCTCTCAGTCATCACTAATGACCCACTGACAGGGTTTAGCAGTGTGTTTTTCTGCAGAGACTCCTCTGCCCTCTGCCTGTTTATTCTTATTTTCTTGTTTTTTTGCTGTGTTTGAAAAGTTTATGGTTGCTTTACCACAGTGCTCAGGTAAAGTTGGGACTCTATAAAAAGTACCAGATACCAGACCATGAGCAACATGCATCCAAGAGGATAGAGGAAGCTATGAATATCCCAGACACTGTGGCAAAAAACACAAATATAGCGAGGCGAAATATCAAGCTGATGACAGTGTTGACAATCAGTCGCTGCCAATTCCTGCATACCCTGATGAAGTAAATCACTTTATTATAATCCTGGACCATAGGCACGGTAGTCCCTTACCTTTTTTTAAGACAGTATTAGCCACTGACTTGTGATATACTGGCAACCTGTCCAGTCTGTACCCTGCCTGCCTTTTATTCCCTTAACTTTCATTCGTGTCCTGCCTCGTTTCCCCCAGACGCTGTTAAAGGAGAAGTCCGGTATGAATAGTGAAAACACGGATGGAAACCACAGTCTGCTACGATTTTTATGTGGGAACATCAACGAACACCACTGACCACTCGGTGAGTGTCATGGCTTTGAAAACAAACATTTAAGGTGGTTTTAGGACAGATTTACACATGGCCATAGACAGCATTGTTAAGCCAGGCAGGGGAAAATACTGGACTTCTCCTTTAACTTGTAATTTTCTTTTCTTTAATTAGCTTTGTCCATGAGGACATTTGGGAGGGGGTGAGATGGTAGATTACTGATCTGTAATTGAACTGAATCTTGTTTGTGTGGGGAAAATAGATGAAAAACTCAATAAACATATTGTTGAAAAAAATATATAGCGAAGGGTTTGGCTTTCACTTCTGTTGCTGATATTGTTTACAGACTGTAAGCGATAGTTCCTGTGTAATATATTTAAACTAGGGTAAAAAAAAAAGTGAAACATCCTGTAATACCATTAATATTTTGGAAAGGAGAGTAATATCATCTTGTCACTCACAGGTCATCAATATTGGTCATGCTTTACATACTTTTTGACAATTTAAACCTCATAAAGTTTTGATGGATGGTGCATGGTAATAGGGGAGAAACTGAACTCTTGCCAAAGAGGAGGAGTAGACGTGTGCACTGGGTTTTTTTATGACCCAATCCACCTATATCACCATTAATATGCATCAGTTTTGCTGTCTGTTGATGCTGAGCTAAAAAAAAAAAATAAGTTATGACTTTCCTGAGTGGGAATACCTTTGTAGCTGCTGATGGATTTGTGGATATTTTTCAAATTTGTTGCTCCAATTTTTTGTCATCCTGATGCATTGCGCCCTGATACTGTATACCTCACATTTTCAAGGACAGAACAGGTCTGTCTGTGCACACTTGGTGAATGTAAGTCACTCACACAAAGACACAAACACACACTGACACACAACACATGCTGTACACACACTCATGTTAACTGTGCAGATTGTATTTTTGTTCTTGTGCTTGTTTGTGTTAGGCTGCTTATGCTATTAAAGTTTTTTCTTCCCCTCAGTATGACCTTAAAGTAACACAAATGAACAAATTGAGAAACTACAGTAGAAAAAAAACATCAAAATTTAAGCCTTTGCACATCAAGTCTGCTTCTTTTTGTTCAAAATTGTCACGTTTAAAAATAGATGCGACCTCAGGTTGTGTCAATCACTTGTACACACTGACTGCAAAGCTTTCATCCAACATTAAAGTGTAAGTTGTTTTGATTTTCTGCATTTTTTTTATTTATTTTTTTTGCATCTGTCAAAGCGTAGAGGGAGCTGTTTGACCATGAGGAACTGAAACAAATGTGGCACGACCAGCGGGACACATACATCCTCAACAAGAGAGACGAACAGGTCACACAGTATCATTTCATAACCCAGATAGCCTACTTTTAACATGTCAGATATATTAATATTCAGGTGGATTGTGATGATGAGGAGGATGTAGTAGAGGATGAAGACCACACACAGACTGAAAGGGAAAGAGCGACAGTGTGGAGACAGAAAAGGAGGACAGCTCAGAGCCTTTAACAAGCATGGTGCCAAATTTAAGATGCAGGCAGAGGGTGGCGGACTTGACAGGGATGGCTGCCATCTTGTTTGTATATGGATTAGTGTATTGTGCTCTTACTACCACTAGATGGCACAAAAAAGTGTCCACGAACGAGGACAACAGGTCTAAG
>JAPZEB010000011.1:4124734-4138851 GCA_029783705.1 Chaetodon striatus | reverse complement strand
GATAGGCTAATTTAGATACCTTCAGTACAAGGCTCAAATATGCTTTTAGGCTCCATACAGATTTTTTTTTTTTTTCATTTTTTGGGGCAAAAATGGCTCTTTTGGTAGTAAAGATTGCTGACCTCTGCTCTAGACCTTAATAATATTCACACAGATGAGTTATATAAAAGTTCATCCCCCTGTACAGTTGTCATAAATGAGGAATTTAGCCATAGGGACTAAAACCATTTTTTGGCTCTTCCATGCTCTTCCATCGCCATAACAACTTTATTCCACAATATCACCAAAAGCACACCAAGCAGTGACAAAGTGCTGCTCGCTGCAATAATTACATATTTCTGTAGAGGCGTGTGAATGTGTTTCAGGTAGGAAGAAATGCTTTGTAACATCGATCAACATGTCAGAGGACTCTGTTTACTGATTGGCTGCTGGTATTTTCTAGCCGCAATTCGCTGCTCTAAGTTAAACTTGTCAACTTTTGAGAGAGAAAAAATAGGGAGTGTGGCACTGAGCTAAGGCTCTTTGTAGTTAGTTGTAAAAAAAATCAGGTGCTCTTCAAGGATGGGGCAAATAGTCACATAAGATAAAAACAACGATTGGCTAGCTCAATCCATAGTACAGGCAGGCAGTCCAAAAATGCATCCAAGGGACTCTGACTGTGGTTAAAAGACATATAATTATATATATCAATACATGGATAAACCGACACCTTTTGACTCATCAGGTTGATGAAGACTCTTTAGTAAAAACACTTTGGTTTCAAAGAATAAAAATGGCCGCTGCTTCGCCTCTGCTTGCTGTGTTTTTGGCCCAAGGGTTTTGGCCTAATATATCAGATATGCTTCAGTTTGTTCCGCAGCCCCCAAGTGGCCAAGTAAATAAATAAATGAATAAATGAATACAGCTTTAGGCTAACAGCTGTTGTGGTTGTGAGAGATTACCTACATCAGAGATTTCAAGCTGCCATCCGCCCACTGCAATCTGATTTCCATTTGGTGCTCAAATAAATGGCAACCTGTAAGACAGGTAGGAAAAAACTGTAAAGGTCTACAATGTAATGTGATGCTTCAAGACTATTTTTGAACACTTTTTAATTCACAACTATCATCTTTCTAACAATAGCCATTGACTGTAGCAATGGCTCCCATCTGGTCCACCCACGAGGTCCAGATTTCATCTTAGTCATGAATTCAGGGTCCGCACAGTTAAATATATTCAGCGTCATACTTTCATTTCACCATGTCTAAAGCTAGTTTGCTGTCTTTGTTCAGTAGATGCTCCTTATTCACTCACTTTACAGCAGGAAATGGCACTTCAAAATAAAAGCTTGGTGCTGGAAACTGACTGTGCTTGAAAATAAAGTGTTTGTTTACAAAGCTGATAAGAAAGGACCCACTTTTGGACCACGACCCACCATTTGGGAACCACTGTAATAAAGAATATAAGCTAATATTCTTTTAAATGGAGGGTTAGCTGTTTGCAGCAATCCTGAATACTACTAACAACTTTTCACTGAGCGTGCTTAATGACGTAACACACGACATTAAGCCTTATAAAAACACAAAATTAAAAAGTTAAGAAGCTTATATTCGCTCAAACTCTCGATTTAAAGTCACTGTGACCAACTTACAGCCGCATACAATCACATTCCGGCAGGAAACCTTACACCTTCCATACTTCAGCTCTCCAACAAAAACATTCACGGCCCCCTGGCTGCGGTTGAAAAGCAAGGAGTCGACGGGCTGCGAGCCAGCCAATCAGAAGCCCCGGACATTTCGATTTTTCTCCTCCTCCGCTGCGATTGGCCCGCGACGCCCCTAGAGGCACCCGCCCCCGCGCCGCGATTGGTCAGTTTTCCCGGCTATATGGAAGTCATTTGAATACGCTTCGCTTTGAGGCTCAACACGGCGCTGCTGGTTCAAAATTGACTCAAATATCAGGAGCGGAGACACAATGGAGGAGAGCAGGGAGCACACACACTGCTGATAGACTTATCTGTGTGGTGCGCACCGTGCTGAGGACAAACAGCGGAGATTACAAACAGTCTGGATAGTCTTGTTTCATCGCTTTTTCAACTGTTTCTGCCTGTGAGAGAGATTGCATTCAGACATTGAGCTGCATCACTACAGAGGTAAGTTGGGCAGGGTGTGGATGATGGGGATATTTATAGAAACAATAAAGTTTGTGGGATGAGAAAAAATATTTTTTTAGTGTGTTAAACTTTGGTATTAAACCTCTAGAAACGTTTAATATGATTATAAGACGTTTTTCTGTACAAAATTAACATTAATAATCAGACATTTTTGCAAGATTTTACTTCATTGTACTCTTTTAACATCACTAATTTATCTTGATTCTCTATAATTAAGGTTTATGTTTTAATTTTATTACTTAAATGAAACTTTAATGTGACAAAAATCATATTGCATCAAAAGATTTTGTTCAGTCTTGTGATATTTGTGGGGAAAAAAGGAAAAAGCACTGCTATCATCATCCTCCCTCATTTCTGTTTTTTTCCTCTTAGCTCCATTTGTTGTTGTTATTGTTGATCACCCATGTGTGTTTATAATTAGGCTGGCTGTCAGACACACACAAACGTTACTCACCAGCACCTGTGATGGGACTGTGGTTTACACAGCATGAGTTTTTCACAGTCAGCTTTTACTTTTACTGTGTTATGACTCAGTCAGAAACCCATAATGTAGACCAGGCATGGTGTGTGTATGTGTGTGTGTGTGTGTGTGTGTAAGAGAGACTAACAGATTGTCTATGTGTCTGTGGGGAAAAGAAAAAAGAACGAGAAAGTGTGTGTAGTTCTGGCCAAACAGACTTTAAACAGCCTTATTCCCTCTGCATACCTTTAAATAAACCAGTGGTCCCTTAACTTGCTGAAATGAAAGCCTCAGTTTTCCCTTTACTTTGCAAGCTGACGTGACAGGCTGCTTAAATAAACTCCAAATTAAATGGTTTGACTTATTTAATGATTAACACAAAGGCAGTCTGAGGAACACAAGCAGCATTTTGGGCTTCAGCTGATCTGAAAGTTCATTTTTCTAACTTAAATCTCCATTTAAAGAAATGTGTGAGATCTGTAGGTTTACAGACAATAGAAAATGTGTGTGTGTGTGTGAGCACCCTTACACAAGCTGGGTTTATTATATCCCAGCTGCAGAGGAGATAATGGGTCTTTATCCTTTCTGACACTAGGTTAATACTGTACTAGCCTACCAGATCATACGAGGGACAGGTGTGAGTGTGTGTGTGCTTGTGTGTCTTAACCCTGTGGGTGTGTGCGTGGAGCCTACACACAAGGAAATGCGTGCTTGAGCGTAGTGTGAGTGGGAATACAAGATAAAAACAGGACAAGCAGTGGGTGAATTGTAGTCCAGCTATCTCTTCAGTCAATCTGGACATGGTGTCTGTATCCGGCTCTGTTTGCCCGTATATCAGATTTAGTTGCAGGTGCAGGTTTTTAAAGTGGTCAGTGGGTCCCGGCGTCTGGCGTTTTGACAGTGGCCAGGCCTCGTCTGACCTGTAAGCTTACTCGAGAGTGAGCAGAGGGGTTTGATCAGGTGGGGATGATGCTTGAGGGGTGGTAGTAATGGTGACCTCAAGAGAAGCACCAATGCTATTTAAGGGAGACAACCTCCAAACACAAAGGATTATGGCAATACAGGTTCTTTTGCTTGGACAGCCAACTATAATTAAATAACATTTTGACTGACGCTTGTCCTCACATGTTCTTAAATACACAAGAAGAGACATATAAGTCCATTAAGTCAATGGAGCTACAACTAAGATTTTTTTAGCTTGATTAATCTGCAGATTGTGTTTTTGATTAATTGCTTGGTCGAAAGGCCCACATACACCAAACCGGCATCAGAACTAGAGCTGGCAAAGGCCGACTGTTTCGTCACCTTAGGTCGCCTGTGTCTCAACCAAAAAGTCGCACATGAACTCACCGCAAAGACTACACCCAACGACCAACTAGCATGTACATTCTGCACTTGCATGAGAGAAAATTAGTCTTCATACTAGCAGGTTGCGGTAGTCCCTTTTTTTTCATTCAAAAATGGAAACCAGAAAGCTGACACGTCGGATTCAAGACTCTAGTTAGCCAGATAGCAAATTAACAACACAACCAGATATTGAAAGAACAAATGATATTTACTGTGCGTTAGCGAACAACAGCACAAACAATTATGAATGATATGCTAAAGAGCTCAATGGCTAAAAAAACCTTACCTAATATGAGAAGCTTGTTTTGATCTCACTCTCTCTTGACTTTAGCCATTTGTTTATTTTCCTCACTTCTGTTTCTCTTCTCATGTGCTGAGCTGAACTGCCAATCAGAGTGATTTAATCACCTCTGATGCCGATTCAACATGTTGAATTGGCTGAAAAAAGCTGACAAGGGCAACTAGTGTCAACAATGCGAGACACACTGCAAAAACAAAGGTGACAGACACCCACTGATGGCCTGACATTGACCACTGGTCGACCGTTAAGTGTGTCGGGGCCCTAAAAGTGTCAGGAAATAGTGAAAAACGGCCAGGGTAATGTCTCCAAATGTCTTGCTGTGCTTGACCAATAGTTCAATAACCAAAAAAATGCATAAAAAATGAAAACAATTAACCAGTCACAATGTTTTTTTCATCAGTCAACTAATGGATTCATTGACTAATTGTTTTAGGTGTCTGATTTGTTGGCTAGTTTCTGCTTCTATGAGACTATAAAAAACTTCAAGTATCCCATTTTTTGACTGAGATTCACGGTAATGATGCCGCAGATTTCTTCTCAGATGCCTTTGACCAACATATTTAAGAGTTTTCCTGCATAAAAAAAACAAGACTTCTTGGTCAAATGCTGACTAAATACAAAGGGTGTTGCATTAAGTGACCACTACCAGCTGCGTTTTAACAGCAGAGTCAGTGCAAGGTGTTGCTAGGTGACAGGCAACAAAGCGGGATGATACACTGGTTAATCAAAACCATAATTTGTGTTGGCATGATTCAAAGTTACCAAGACGATGTAATAAATTAGTCAGCTCTAAAAGTAGGCTATTTAAAAGTTCCATCAGCCAAGTTTGAGGTACGTCCTCACAGCATTAAGATAAGACTGACATCATAGATTTATCTTACTTGGCTTAAAGGCATTCTTAAGTCAAGTGTAGTCACTTCTCCTCCTTTAGGAAGTAACAAATTGAAGTTTGAGAGTCCTCCCTCCAGAGAAAGATGGACTTTCTTTGCTTTCTTTGGTACAAGTGCTCTTGTGCAGGTTACTGGCTTCACAGGATTCATGTGTATGGTATTGCTCTTGTACGTGTAAAACTTGTCTAGTGTGCAGCTCTGACAAAACCACAAGTAAGTGATACGTGCACAGCGTGCTCTTTAACCTCATTTATTGTTACAAATAAAGCTGACTGTGAAGCGTTCTCCACAGACTAACGCGCTTGTCTTGCTCACACGCCTTACGTGCTGCGACATATTAGTGTCAAAGTACATAAGGTACAAAGTAGAACAAAGATAGCATCGCATTGCATTGACCTTTAACTGCTCTGATAAATTGTTTTACAGCCCCTCTTATCAGCTGCTTTTCTGTCACGCCATGTGTCCACATTATGTTAACCTGCGTGCTTGTATTTCAAGGCCTCAGATTTGATTAGACGTCACCAAAAGCAGGAGTCTTTACAAACAAATCTTGGCTTCTGTTGTGGGGGTTTCAGCAGTGATTATATTAGGTCAGTGTACGTAGATGCTCTCTGGGGTCAGTTGGCTATGATTAAGGACAATTTCAGCTGACCAAGTTAGCTGCAGAGTGCTTGCACAACTAAATGAGTGCTGCTTGATGTCCTTGAGCCACGTGCAGTAACGTCTGCTTATGTCAATATGTGAGTTTCGATATGCTCCCATACCAAAGTCACTAAGGTAGATTCTTGCACCTTTATTGCACTTAGCATATAAAAGTGTGGATTTATGGCGTATGATCTCACTGTAGATGATATCTGTCAAGGTATAATGAGAGTTCACGCCTTGCAGAAGAATAAGAAAGTCTGTTTTATACCGGTTTGACTGATGTGAAAATGAGGCCTCGGTTCGTGCAGAGACAGGGGCGTCATACGGCCTGACGGTGGCGAGCAGAGTGTGTGAAAGCTGCTGTGTGCGTCTGATCTGCTGTGATCTGCTCTGATCTCTTCCTGGGGGTCTTTGTGCGGTTGTTAATGCCATGACAGGATAGATAATACCTCTATTGTTGAATACCTCCCCCTCGTCCTCCCCCTCCTGGTATAACTGGCCTCAGCGTAGCTCGGTGTACCTTTTTGAAACCACATTGTGTGATTTAGGGAAAACAGTCTGAGAAAGGTTGAAAGATTTAGGTTGTTTTCTGGAACTAACCGGACTGCGGTTAGTCATCAGTGCTTCTGTTAATCTTCAGGGATCCGAGAAGGAAGCCAGTCCAGCTGCAAAACAAATGCACTTCCCCTTAATCAGTTTATTCCTGTCAGGGTTAAAAAAAAAACATTGGACACTTGTAAAAGCCAGACAAAGGCAGCATACACATGCAGTAGGATATTTGACAACTGTCAGATTCATTGAAACCACCAAATGATGTCTCTTTGAAGCAGTTTAGACAAATTTCCTCGGTTTAAAGCCATTAGCAGATGATATTTGGCTGCAGCTCCTTCAAACACTCAATTAGTTTTAGCCTTTTGATGAACAGGGTCCTGGCATTTTAGGCACTAGACGCTACAGACTGTGCCATTTGTCAAACAGGAAAAATTGTCACTTGTGTCACATTAAAAATGGATCCCAGTTGCAGGGAAAATCCACTGCAAAGCGTGCAATGCTTGTAAAGTATTTTAAAAAGTTCAGTCAGGAGCAAACCCTGCTCACATGAAACTGTAGCCTTGTGGTTTTGTCAGTACAATGTTCTGACAAAACTATACATTTCTGCCTTTTCCTGTACTTTGATTACCACATCAAACCCCCCTGTAAGGCTGCAATTTTTTCAAAGTTTACAAACAAGAGAATTTAAACAATGCTCTCAATATGAAATTATGCTCCCAACGCCATCATTAGGGCGTCCATAGAGAGTCCAACCTATGATTTAGAGAGAGTAAAATTTCAGTGCTGCGAGCATGGAAGCCGCAAACTATCCAAAGGGTCAACTTTTCAGGAAGTCAGTCTGGAAAAACCGAGATTGGTTTTAAATTTTTTAGACGTGCTTTCCATTTGCGCAAGGTCACCTTTCAGTGCAAACAGAAGCTCGGAGACTGAAAAACGGCATCAAAACACTGGAGTAAATATTCTCCAATAGATTCCTTATCTCAGTTTGACCAGCAGATTATATTATATTGTAATTTAAGGACGGTAGAGCCGCAGTAATCTTTTAACCAAGTTAGAAGGAAAACAGCAGGCACAGATCACAGAGTTCAGAAGACGGGCTGGCACTGGACTGGCTTACACTGGCCTGATGCCAGCTGCTGTGGTACAAGAGTGTGTGTGTGTGTGTCGCTCAAGCTATCATTTGTTTATGTGTGACATGTGTGTGTGTTTGGATTATACCGGCATGGGGCTAGGCGCCATGGGTGTGTGTGTAAGATGTTGGCTCAGGCAGACACTCCTCTGTCGGCGCTGCGATGGACAAACAAAAGTCTGCTGGATTCCTGCAGGGTTTTTGTTTTCTGGCACAGTGTACGTGCATGCGTATACGTCGCTGTGTGGGGCGTGTGTGTGTGTGTGTGTGTGCGGCTTCATTTACGCTGGCATGTGGTTCCTAGACAGACAACAGTAGCAGGATAAAGAAGGCTCCAGAGTTAAAGCACGCCTTGGTGGTGATCTGGGATCAGCTTACCTTCCTCAAATCCAATTATCTACACCATTAAGACAAAAAAAATCACTGCTCTCTTGAGATCATCCATCTGTTGGCCTATTTTTTTCCCCATATGCCACCCTGATGCTGAAAAATTATCTCAGAGAACGTATTAAAACATACAGTAAAGCAGGGGACAGTGGGAAAAAAAAATATTTACCAACAAATTACCTTTACGCAAAGTGAATTTCACAAGGAGGCATCTTTCAACAGCTCAAAGCCCAAACAGTTACCAGAGGAGGGCTAGAATTATGTGATTAAGTGCAATTACTTTCACAGACACTTCTTAGTCTCTCCTTTGTGTGATTGAGTTGCTCAAACGAATATTTTCACAACGTAAACGCAGCTCAGACGTCAACCACAGGAAACGAGGAGGGAGGGCTGTGTCATAGTTTAGTAGGAGGAAAACTACAGGAGACATTTGTTGTCATGATTTTTGATTGAGATAAAGCAGAGTGACTTCTACTGAAAGATGGTCAGTCCAACAGCAGTGAATGCTGATGTCCGAATATCTTATGTGGAGAGAAGGTAACCACAAAGCATGATAACTGTTTTTCACTTCCACAATCAACGCCACTCCTGAAACTACGAGTGAAATAACTGATTAGCTAATCAGCAGAAGCTTAATCATCAGAATTGTTTGTCATGTGCTGGTTCAACTTTCTTCAGTGTGTGAATTCGCTGCTTTTTAATCAGTACAAAATGAATAAATTTGAGATTTGGACTGTTGATTGGACAAAAATCTATTTGAAGATGTCACCTTGGTATCTAGAAGGAAAAAGATTCATTTTAGGCACAATTAAATGACAAAATTTACAATGAGACGTCAATAATTTGTCTTCACTCAGAATCAAAACATGTTCTGCTACACAAAATTATGTTTATTTTTAAGACTTGTCTATAATCACTGCAATTTTGTTGTGAAATACTGGATCATTTTTCCCCTTTGGGCTGCCAAAAATCATTCAAATCACTCATGACTAAGTGCAGACTTGGGGTGCAAGAAAATATTGATACACTTCAGTATGAGTGTGTTTTGATTCCAAAAAATACTGTATCAGTTTTTATTGAAGAGTTTACATGCAAAGATTCGTGGCAGTGGTTCATCTTGTGGTGTGTTTAAACCCCTGACTGTTCGATTATTCAGTTTTGTATTCTATCTTTAGCCATTTGATTCCTCCACTTCACATATCACGAGCATAAACACAAGGAACACAAGACTATGAAGTCATCCACACGAAGCCTTGTCAGGATGAATTTTTTACCCAGTTCGGCCTTTCATCCATACGAAACTGCCATCTTTTTGAAGAGGGTTCCAGAGTGCACAAATCTGAAGTTGCTGCCTTTGCGTCTTCGTGTGTACAGTCAATGCGCGACTTTTGGCCGACAATGATGTCATAGCCCCACCTACTTCGACTGACACGACTCCCCGGCTGGCATATATACTGCAGCCTTTTTATGTGGTTTCACTGGCTTGAACCGGCTGCATTCTTGAAGTCGGCGCCATGTTTACAGAACACTATTGCAAGCCGATCATTTTATTTGGCGGTTTCAAAAAGACAAGTCTTCGTATGGATTTAGCCTGTGTAACAAGCAGAGTCATAAAGGGGCACCCTACTAGCATTGTCATTTTTTCTAAAATTAAAATTAAAAAATCACAATATATCATCTTGCTTACAGTATTGAATCGTAACGCCTGTATCGTGATATGTATCGTATCGTGAGCAATGTTGCAAATTAAGGCACAAAACAACGTCATCATATATACCGATATCCTGTCCAGACATTCCATATACCATGACAGCTGCTTTTATCCATCTAACATCTCCTTATGTCTTTCCTCCAGGTCATCATGCCTCCCACCACCCCGTACGCCGGAAAGTTCAGCTCTTGCGCACCTTACGGCAACAACAACAACCACCCCCAGCCTCACAGCCCGTACCGCAACGGCACCGCCCCAAAGCCCGCGAAGGAAAACAGCGTCTACAACGGTGCCTACACTTCCACGGAGAACCCCTACGACATACCACAACCTCACAGTGCGTATCGGAGCTCATCCGTCTCCTCTGTAACCGCCAAGGAGCATCATTACAGCAGCAGCTGCGCGGTTTCAGAGAACCCGTACTCCTCGCCGCAGCCTCACAGCCCTCGGCAGCACAGCACTTCCTGTCCTGGACGTGCGTACCGTCACACCAGCAGCAGCAGCGGCAGCGAGCAGTCGTCTCGTAACAACTCTGTCGTGGCAAAAGGACGACGTTACGGACATGGCGTCACCGCTAGCTATGGGGAGATGTGTTACCATGACAACAGTTTGGTTTCAGCTTCCCTTGAGGCATTGATCCAGCACCTGGTTCCCACAGTTGACTACTACCCTGATGTAAGTACCAGAAACAGACCTCTCTGTCAGAGGATTGATGTCAGCTGGCGTCTGTGTGCGTCCTTGTCCTGAGAGCTGTTTTGTTTTCGTCTCATCAGAGGTCGTATGTGTTCACCTTCCTGCTGAGTTCACGCCTCTTCCTGCACCCCTACGAGCTCATGACGAGGGTTTGTCACCTGTGTGTGGAGCAGCAGCGGTCTGGAGACGCCCTGCTGGATAAGGTGGGCGGATGACACACGCGCAGCTATTATTTCTCTCCCACATAAACTCACACCCACCATGTCATCATCACACTCTCACCCACAGACACAAACGTCTGTAATTCTTTTTTGGGAGAGAAATATTTATTGACTATTTCATTAGCAAAGAATTTTCCAGGCGGACAGATGGCTCAACTTGACACGAGGGAAATAAAAATGAAGGGAACACATTTAATGGGAGCAATGAAGTAAACAAACGAACAGATAATAGCAGCATTTTGTGTTAGAAAGACAAACTGAAGTGGCTGCTTTTGCGTCAGGAGGCTTAAATCTTGCCTCAAAACAGATTAAATCCTTAAATGCTATAAAATTACATAATGTTTACATCAGTGACTCTTAACATGCCATGTGCTGTTTTTTAGATCCGTTTCCGTGAGGTGGCACCGAAGCTGGTTCAGCTGCTGACGGAATGGACAGAGACCTTTCCGTATGACTTCAGGGATGAGAGGATGATGCGCTGCCTCAAGGACATGACGCACCATGTGGCCCGAGGGGATGAGGTCAGTGTCAGTATTAGAGGTGTAGAGCCCTAGTTTGATACAGTATTTGCTGGTATAACAAAGTCTGCCATGATACCACAATGATTTAATTCAGGGGTCTGCGATCGATATAAGATAATATCATATGCCCCTTTAACACAGTCTGTGACAGAGGAAGCTGCCACCCCTTTCGTTTTGCTTTTGCCATAAAAGAAAAAAACGATACATGAATGATTGTAAACAATTATAAATGGTTTGGGTCGGTCTATGTTTCACTGTTATAATCATTAAAAAGCAAAAGCAGCATGTGTACATATTCAGTAGGCTATATCTTCAGCAGCTAGCTAGCTAACCCTACACTTTTCAGAGTTTGATTTTGGTTTTTGAACAGGGAAGAAACGTCTATCTTTTTCCAACCTCTCCAGGTAACGAGTATAATTAACACTCGACGTGCCCCAGGCACAACATTTAGCTCCAAATCCACAAAACCAGCCTGAAAATGAAGGAAATGTGAAACGGCTGCATTAGAGTCAATGGAGCACAGCTGTGTTGTTGTCGGACCCTGGTCTGAGCTAGCATGATGCTACATTATGATTGGCCAGTCTGCGTCCAGGGGCGGGACTGAGTGAAGGTTCAGTTGTTTTATGCTAGTCACCATTATTAGCTTAAGCATTTTTACACAGTATGAATTAGCCTAGCAGCTAGCGGACTTTTCCTCTACTCCACTGGTTCAAGTCACTTCATCTCCCAACAGAACAACACAGTCGAATTTCAGCCTGCATGCACGTTTTTCAGCATAATATTGTTGAAACAGAGCAGCTAAAGAAATATTAGCTGCTCTGTGAGAGAGTGAGATGCCCAGCCAGATTTGTCATGTTTCCTGAGTGTCTTATCTGGTATCAGCATTGTTTTAATACAGCATGTGCTTTGTCTGTTGACCCATCCTTTGTCCGAAATCCAAAATATTTTGACTCCTCTGATTTATTCCTCAGAGGGGAATACGTATCCTCGCAGTCTTTTTCTTGGCTTCTTGCCACTATCTGACTGGTGCTACTTTGACCTTGACACAAATGTGCCGTGGGAATTTCAAAATAAAGGTGTATCTTAAGGATTATGATATGGATCAACATTTTCACTTTGCAATGATGATATTGGATCATTGATCATTGAACGATACATCAGTTCAGCTCGATGGATTGTTGCACCCCTAGTCGGTATCTACTGTAGTTACATTTTAAGTTTAACATAAGGCCACAAGGTTTGTGGGAGAAAAGACTGCCAGGAAGTGACAAGTGTATGACTTGTGTTGACCTAACAGCAACCTAAATTCAGCATGCCAGGTTGCCAGACTTAAGCAATCAGCAAAAATCATTACATTTATCATGTTTTGTGTTAGTCATGTGCCCTGTTATCTAATGATCTGTGTTATATTTGTCTCATGCTTCCAGTACTCTTGGCGAGCCATGCAGCAGATGACCCAGCGACTCATCAAAAGGCTATCCGCCCTCGGCCAGTACGAGGAGGCCGTCGCTGCACTCAACGCTGTGGCGCTGGAGCGACCGGCCTCCCTGAAAAGCAAACAGGCGTCGGGCCAGCGCAGCGACGTAATAAGCGTGTGCGACGACCCCTTCATCCTGGCCCAGCAGCTCACACACATTGAACTGGTAAGAGGAGATTTGGGACTCTTATTAGTGTGTCATGCGTCTCCTGTGTAACCATCTGTCGTGAGATCTGGTGGCAAATCTGCAGTTGTGTGTGTGTGTGTGATGAAGCAGGACATGTGATTACTACTTAACAGGCTTGTTTACCCGTCTAAATTTAGTTAATTTATTATTGTGGTGTTTTTTTTTTCTTCGTATGTTCTGCTCATGTGTCGACTTATTGAATTATTGTTTTATGACTGTTATTTCTTGGTTTTATTGTTTTCCCATAAACCCCTTTGTGTGGTCTGTTTTGCGGTGGTGGTGCATATAGAACGTTTATTAATACTCTCAGTTTATATGAAGCTAAATTTCTCTCAGTCATGTGCTGTTTTTTTGGCTGTCCTAATCTGAAATCCAGTTTTTACAGCCCATTTTAAGTAGCTGTCAGTGTTTCTTTATAAATAGCTTTTTCGTTTTCGCGGCTTTTTATTAAAGTCACAGCTCTTCTACCTCACTAATGTTTTCATCATCATCTCCAGTTTAGTTGTCATATGTTTTACTCAAGCATCTCTTTTTCCTTGGTCTTCTACATCATTCTTTTTTCCTTTAATCATCTTCTTTTCATCTTGATCATCCTCCTCTTACATAT
Source organism: Chaetodon striatus (assembly GCA_029783705.1). Lineage (NCBI taxonomy): Eukaryota > Metazoa > Chordata > Actinopteri > Chaetodontiformes > Chaetodontidae > Chaetodon > Chaetodon striatus. The sequence continues at coordinate 4,125,571 of JAPZEB010000011.1, read as the reverse complement.
TATTGCCCTGACTGTTTCCTCTCTCTGTTCTCTGCCTTCAGGACAGACTGAGTTTTATCGGTCCTGAGGAGTTCATCCAGACATTCGCCATGAAGGATCCTCTGGAGAACCATAAGGTACTATTGAGTTTCAGTTTTGTATTATCCCAACCAGGACATTAAACATAACCCTGACATCTCAACTTGGAAACACAGGTCTTGGATTTAAAGGAATACTCCGCCTCCTAAATGACCATTCATATATTAATTACTCACCCTGAGTTACACTGAATTCATGAAGACGATTTTTTTTTTTTTGCATGCCTTCAGTGAACGAAGAATCCAAAAACAGAGACAATTCTTGATGACGTGAAGTCATAGGGGTCCATGTTTAACAACAGCAAAACTACATCCAAACATTGTTTTACAAACTCTTACAGAGCTATTTATATAAAATAAAAAATAAATAAATAAATAAAAGAATGGCTCACAAATAAATAGCAAGATTATAAAATACTTAAATATTAAAACCACTACAAACAGCCAAAGGCCATTGAAAACATGTTTGTCTTAAGATATAGCAGATATAGCACTGGTGTTATGCTGTCTCTTCTTTTGGCACCAGTGAGGAGTCTCACTGCAGCAACGTCGTATGCTCAGTACTTTCCAAAGAGGAACTGAACAAAAGTGAAATTTATCGCTCTCTTCAAAGCCAGACTCCATTGACAAAATCGGCAATTTTACATTGCTGAACGCAGGAGCTGCTGGTCTATCGCTGCCTCAATCATTTATTGTTTGTTTGTGTTATTATGGGGCTTTTGTACTTTAACAGTAGTTTGGGCATAATTAAAGTCACACA
>JAPZEB010000011.1:4076627-4089239 GCA_029783705.1 Chaetodon striatus | reverse complement strand
CAAATGCATAAACCTCATTAATTGACGCTTTGGCATCGTTTAACACGAGTATCTCACATTGTAACAACATTTATAGGTCAGAAAAGTGGAAAAGCACAATAGTTCTGCTTTAACCTTTGTATGAGATGAACCAGGCCTTCAACTAACTTCAGTGTAACCCGGCCACACCAATGATGTAGTATAAAGAGCAAGAAAGTCTGCAAAGGGCAAGTGGGCAGGCGGGCAGCAGGGGTGGTGGAGCAATACATAACATCACATGACATACACACTTCATCGTAAATGCCATATCGTCAGCAACTGGACTTGCTTGAGTTTCTTGAGAACGTTTTAACTCTCATCCCAGAGGCTTTTGTCAGAAGCCTCTTGGACTTTGATAAGGGCCTGGAAGATATTATTTACAGTGTTACCAGTTTCACTTAAGGAGACACCTCAGTTTCAGGTTGTTTCTTTCACTTTTGTTGCAGTCGTCAAATAACCCATAGATTATCACTGTGACAGGTGCGTGACTTAAAATTTTAATATATTTAAACCTTTTTAATCATTGACAATCCCGGTGTGGACAAACAGCTGACTCTCAGTATTTTTACAGTTACTAAGTAAAAGATAAACCTGAGTGTGTGACTATGCTGTGGATAATTACATGGACCATGTAAGCGCGTAGGTGCCTCTCTGTTTTCGAGAGGGGCAGTCACATGAAGTGCTGAGGCAGCGCTGTCGTTCAGAATGATTTGACCACAACAAGACACACTGTAGTGTTTAGTGTGATTATTATGTTAGCAATAGCCATTACTCCATGGACTAATGAATAGCTGTGTGGAGCCTGACTCAGCAGCTCTGTGTTAATGGCTAAAGCTGCTCAGGTTGTCAACACCAGTCAGCATTTTGAGAAACATTAATTTGGAGCATCTTTCATTTTAAATGTATTTGACTTGAAAATAAGTGGTGATATCTTTACACTTTAATATATTCATATGAGCTTATCTAATGTGTTAGAGAGGGTGTGGCTACAGTTACAAAAAGTGAAACTTCACATTTATTTTTTTTTATTTTTTTCAGCACATTAATTGTTCTCAAGCTTTTTTTGAAGGGCCAGTCCACTGTCCACTGTCTGCCTCACAACAGGGAAATCCCTTTCTCATTACATGTGGTCCTTGTTATCATTTGCTAATTCAAAAATATTTAAAATATATTGGTGACATTTTTTTTATTTTTTTTAGATGATGCACCCTTAATATGATAAACGTGTTATTAATGACAACTCAGACACAAGCTCGTCACTAAAAACTTGTCAGTTTAATTCAAGTATTGGACATTAAGGCAATATTTGTATGTAGGTGTTGAATGTCAACACTATGTCAACAATGAAAGTCAAACAGACTCCCCCTAAAACATGTGATGTAATCACTATCATGATTCAAGTTAAATTAATATATGGAAATGACAGTTGATGACAAAACAAGCGAATGAAAATACAAAATGCTAACAGGAATGTCTACATCTTATTAAAATACCAGTTCATCAACACTTGACATGACACTGTCATGACGTTTGACATGAACATGTTCATGTGAAAGTAAAAATACATCCTTTTGAAGTATTACATACATAAGTTAGGATACTTTAAAAACATTGTCATCGTTTGATTTAAAATTTTACACTTGGCTCCAACAGGATGAAACATAAGGAAAACAGTGATTATGACAAAGATAAAATTTCTAAAATGCTTCCTATTTTTTAAGTCACAGAACAATTGATTGAAAAAATCAGTGGCAGTGAAGTATTTTGATAAAATACGTGGCATCACCTGCTGCCATCAGTTTAAATATACATTTCAGAAGCATCAAATGAAAACTTGTTTTTATCCAGCACCTGAAGAGAGGTCGCATATATGTGTAAGTCCTTTATTTTTATGAGAACAAATCTACAACAGATATAGCTGTCATTGCTGGGTGACCAGGGAACAGGGCAAGAGTACAAGTACAACATGTTGTCATGAGCCCTGGTTAGAAGGTAAGGCTCTCTCTTTGTGAGATTGAGTTTCAAAAAGCTCTCAGTCCTCCTGATTATTATAAAGTGTCTGTTTTAGCAACAAGCAAGTAATTCTTTAAGTCTGAAAGAGTTTAACTGGCCTTTTAGAAATGATTTTGAGGTCCAAGGTAATAGTTCACAGCCCAGGAAATACCGCTCATAGTGGATGAATCTCCCTGTCTGAACTCTGGACTCCTGGATTAGAGCCATTATGGACTTTGGCCAAGGGCTTGAAATGACATAGAAAGGAAAAACTGCTTTCATCACAACAAACATTTCTTTCGACAGAGTGACGCAAATGTGTTATATGACAGAGCCAGAGACTGTCTTACAATGGGATCACTCCAGCCACATCTTAAAATGAGTTTGGGTCAGGACCGTAAAGTTGGGGGTTGGGGCCAATGGCCCTTTTCCCTCCTTCCTTTCCCCGTATTCTTGGCACCATTGCTTAGACCACACCCACACTTGAACTTGGCCTTCATTGTGACCTCGACTACATACCTGTAAAGATTTGTGATTGCATCTTTTATGACTGAGATCTTATTGCGGTAACACAGTCTGTCCAAAGACAGGAATATAAACACCTGGCACAAGAACCACCTCTGTGGTTTTTAGGTGTCTTCATGACCACATCTTGCCATGATGACACACAAACTTACAAGGTAATAAAGAAATACGAGCTGTCATGGCTGGTAATCAGCTGAATAAGAACTAACCTGGAAATAATTCTAGTATTTCAGTAGGTCTTGGACAATGTTAGACATTGTCGTTGTTACCATTATCTAAGTCATTCTGTAATAAAAATTAAATTTACTTGACCATGTATGTAGGAATGACATTAAATTCCCTTTTGCGTCCCCATATTTAAAAAAAAAATCCACTGGATGACACAAAACATGGATTGCAGAGGACTTGAACCACAAACTGTACTTTGTTTTCTGTCAGAGCATCTCCGAACTAAGCAAGCAAACCATCTATCCGCCATATTGTTATCTTGCTAGAAAAGCTTATATTAAAATACCACTGAGAAAACTAGTTTTATGACAAAATGTTGGAACCAGATATTCAGGGCTACTTGTACAACACAGGCTCGGTGAAGCTGAGCTGGAGGAGAAAGGTGTTTCCGTTTCTATAAAGGAGTGGCCCGAAAGTAGCCTTGGAAGGCACCACGTGCAATGTATCCTAGTTGTTGAAGAATTTCCATCTAAGAGTTATAGGGCATTTGACACTCTTGTGTTTCTTAGTTTTCTTCAATCACTGGGCACCAGTTTAAAAACAATGGCACCTTTCTACTACATAGATACCCGAGTTTAATGCAATGACGTTCTTTCCAGCAGTAAAATTGCATTTTAAATATTGGAATGAACACTAATTTGGTAGTTTAGGCTTTAAGTGGTCTGGTTATCAGAGCAGCAGCATCAGATATTTACTTGGTATCATAGAACACTCCCTACCAGCATTCTCTTGGTATCACCATGTTTTCTTGGACGAAGCTTCCTGAAATCAACCTCAGAGCTACCTAATGTAGTATTGTTATTGGTGGCAAGATAGTATACCTAATTTCCCTCTCTTTCCCACTGCTCTACACCACAGAGTCTTCTGATCTGCTTTCTGCTGCTACAGACATACTGTTTGCATGAAGAACTGCAGCGTGAACTGTATGAAACAGCATGCTGCTCATGTCTTCGTCATTCTTTCCAAAGAACTTTCCCTTCTGCAGGGTATCAATGACTGAGGTGTTACAGTTTGCAAAAAGCACGCTCACCCCGATCTCTTTATATTCCTTGACCAGCCCTTTAAATGTGGCCATGCCAGTCGAGTCAATGAATGGGATTGCTGAGCAGTCTAAAACTATTGTGTGGAAATCCAGGTCTCTTTGGATGAGTCCTATGACGACTTCTCCATTGGTTTTATCCCCATTTACCTTGGCCTGCTTCACAGACATCTCTTTGGCCTTCTTCTCTGCCTTTTTCCTCTTTGTAAGCTCCAAGAAAGGCTCAACTCCAACAGCTTTGTAGAGGGATCGGAGGAATGTTTCCTTGTTGGCATAGTACAGAGGAGCCTGGAAGCGGAAAACGTGAACTCGAGGTGGCGGCATGAGGTTCTTGTACTCCTCTATGTCCTCGTAAAGATCGGTCTCATTGGCCCGGCCCAAAAGAGAGACCTGACATCAGAGAAATGAGATCAGATGTTATTACTAAAGGCCAATATTTGTCTTATACATGCTGGAATGATTGTCATTTGTATCAGATTTTAAAAACCATTATCAGCATCAAGTCTGTTACTCACCTTAGGGGTCTGGGTCTTAAAGATGACGCACATCATGGAAAAAACTACTCCCACCAGGAGGCCCATCTCCACACTGATCAGAGCTGTGGCTGACATGGCTACCAGCCAAACAATGGCATCGTTCCGGCTGTCACGCCATTTAGCTGGGACATCCTTAAACTTCCTGAGTGCCCCCCGAAGGCTTACAATGATGATACAGGCAAGGACACACTTTTGGAGAGAGTAGAAGAAAGGTGCGAAGAAGAGGAGGACTAGAAGTACGACCAGGGCACTGATCAGACTTGATACCTGATGGAGGAGCAGAGAAATGGCCTCAGGACACTTCAGTCATGTTCCTAGAAACAATTTCGTCATGCAAGGAAGACAAGAATCTGTAAGTAAAAAATTCACCTGTGTCTGGCAGCCTGTTGAGTCCTTCACCATGGTTTTTGCCAGTGCTGCACTGGTGGTGAAACAGTGGAAGAAGGAGGGAATGATGTTACAAAAGCCAATGGCCAGCATCTCCTGGTTGGGACGAACCGTATAGCCATTTTTCTTAGCAAACATCTCGGACAGCGACACTGTGAAGGCAAAACTACAAGACAAAACAAGGGTGAGTAAGGTGACTTAATATTTGCTCTCAATCTGATGTAAACATGCATTTAAGGCATCCACCAAAAGTGTAAATAAAATGGCTTTTATGACTTTTTTTTTGCATCCATAAATGTTTTGAAATTAAGACTCAGTTGTCTCAGGACATCTCCTTAATCTGTTTCAGGATGTACTACAATGCTAATGAACGAGTTATCATTCAAATGAGCACCTTTACAGCTATTAAATTGCATATGTGACAACCCAGATAAGAGACGCGTGTTGATGCCAAGCAAACATGTTGTAAAATGGGTTGAACATTACCTAATGACAGCCAGAGGAATGGCATCCAGTGCCAGCTGTGGCATCAAACTAAAGCTGGGCACCTGCGGAGGAATGAACCCTGTAGGTATGTGACCAGAAACACTGGTGCCATACTGGCTGTTCAGCTCCCCAAAGTGGCTGGCCAGTGTAGCTCCTGCCACAACTACCAGCTCAGTCGGCAGAGGGATCTTTAGACGATCCTTGTAGCGTTCCTGGATCTCTTTCCCCGCCACTGTGATAAAACAATTCGTAGGTTAATCCATCGAAAATGTATGGGCAGTACTTGTCCTCGTCCCTCGTCATTCTGGGAAGTGTAGTATATCATTAACCAGAGGCACATGGGGCAGTTCATAACAGTGACTAAACATCTGATGGCCGATATGTAAAATAGAGGTCTTTACCTAATACAGAGATACAGATGGCGCTGGTGATGAGGTCACACACGTTGGTCTTATGAATGTTAGCGAAGATGTTGAACCATGTGACAGCAACTGTGCCATAGCCTTGATGTCGGGGAATCTTCAGACCCAGCAGGTACTTAGCCTGCACAGTGAGGATGGTGAAAGAAGCTCCTGTGGCAAAACCATCCAGCATGGGAGCTGAAAGGTAGACAGAGACAAAGCCCAGCCGAAACACAGCCATCAAGACCTGGTGAGGGGATCGGGAGGTAGAGGAGGAGAGAAAGGGGGAGATAGATGATGGACAGGTATGAGAATATGAGTCACTTATCATCAGGTCATCAGGCCTAAAAACATTGCAGTGTTCCAAAACTGCACCTGCATCCCTTACCTGATAGATGCCAGCCAGGAAGGTAAGGGCAGCAGCAATGGCTATGGAGTAACACTCCTTCCCACATTGCATACCCATAAGCTCCACACTGTGAGGTGTACCACCTGTGAGGTTCGTGCCCAGTGTGGTATTAAACACATCAGGGCCAGATGATGTTGAGTCCTCATTGAGGTCAAAACCTGCTAGGAACATCTCCTTGTCCACCACCTGCAGGCAAGTTGAAATCTTAATTAATTTCCATCAACATCTTATTAAAGATCCAAATTCTATGATCATTGCTTGTCACCTGGGATCCATTACCTGTCCCACCATGAGGCTCATGAGGCTGAAAATCCCCACAGAGACATGTCTGGAAGTCCCCATGAGGAAGTAGATGATGTTGGCGTAAAACGAGGTGTATAAACCATAGATGGGCTCCACTCCTGCCAGCAGGCAGTAGGCGATGGCCTGCGGTACCAAGATGATACAAACGATCAACCCGGACATCATGTCGCCCCAGATGTACTCTCTGAGCTTGTATTTAGGCAGCCAGCGTACAACGGGGAAGAACCCAGTGAGGGTGGATTGAACTTTTGGCCCGGAGCAGGTCACACCCTGCTTCAGCTTGGATTTGAGGACTGAAACTGTGGGCTGTCGCTGGCGAGCCCGACGTTCCAGGAGAGGTGGTGTGACCTTGGTGACCTCCTCCATGGTTGAAGGGAGGAAGAGGTGGCAGCAAGGTGAGAGGAAGAGGAAGGGGAGGTGGATAATGTGGTCAGCTGTGCTCCTGGGAGGTCATCATCAAGAAAAAGGAAGGAAGGGAGAGAGAAGGAGAAGAAACACTTTATTCGTCTCCAAGGGGGAATTCAATTTGTTTCACTCTGTCGTTATATACACACAGACCCAAAATACTCACATACACAAACCCAACCTATATATGCACTCAATGAAGAAATGTCAGAGTAAGTGGGCTGCCTTGGACAAGCACCCCGAGCAGTGCCCAGGAGGTGAACTGGCACCTCTCCAGCTACAAGTCCATGCTCCATACTTGGTCTGTATGGTGACTCGAATCAGTGACCCTCTGGTTCCCAAGCCAAATCCCTTTCGGCTAACTTCCTGCTAAAGGAGGTTTATATATTTGAAATAAAGCAGTAAATATCAGTGTACATAGATAAAATACTGTATCTCCCTGCTCACAGTAGCAAGTTTGCCATATGTTTAAATTCTGGGACATTTAATTACCTTGTTGGGACAGTGCAGGTTTTTTTTTAGGTTGGCACATCACCTTTAAACTCCTCACTCTGCCCTTTGTGTTAATGTTCAGTCATGGTTACGATTTAAGTGTTGCAGTGAATCACTTTCTTATTTCTCAACAACCCAGTGTCCAAATCAAACAATTTACCTAAGGCAACTGTTCTGTTAAACTTCAATGAAAAGTTATGCAACGATACAGACTGATCGGTATATTTCATGGTAAAGGTAACTGACCAACAGTTGGCCCAGTGTTAATGAGCTCCTTTTCTCAGAGCACAGGTTAGTCAGTGACTGAGATGTGCTGCTGTGAGCCAGTCATAGGAAAAACTGACCTATAGTCATGTGCACTGTGAATAATCAACATGCAGTGTTGGGGTATTCAGTTGGCTCTCAGTATTATTGTCCGTCCCATACAAGAGTATAATCCAATGGATGCAGTATTGATAATGAGACTTGAATCAGTGGGCTAAAATCTTTTTTAGCCATATGCTAAAACACTATGAATTGCAATTAGCCCTGGTTTGAACTAAATGCCTTATGTCCATATCTACATCAGTCCTTCACCTGTACTGCTTTTATTATCTTAAATTCTTTACTACTGATACCAGTGCTGCACTCTTTGTTGTGGTCTGATATGTGGGTTCATGTTGAGTCAGTACAGGTTTATTCTGAAAGTATGTCAGAGCACTGGGAAGCAATGCCATTCTAGTGGTGTGGCTCTGTGTGTGGTGTATTAATGGTTTACAATGAAATTTGTACAGACATTTTTGGCTTTGAGTTCCTTTGACTTTTTATCTAGTGCCACCTTGAGGTTGGTATTTTGGCTATGGCTGTGCTCTGCTACTACTTACAACTATCTACTCACAATCAGTGTTGTAGTCAAGACCACATAAACCGAAACCAAGTCATGACTAAGACTAGAGTGTATCGAGACTGAGACAAGACCAAGATCAGACCACTGCAAGTAAAGTCAAATGTAGATTTCTCTTCATTCAGCTCTTTTGCTGCCATTCTGTATGTATGTTTAAGTGAACCTTGATAACATAATGAAAGGGTGTTGCAGAGGTTAAATTTATGTGTGGGAATGTTCCTTTGTGTGTCTATGAGCACACATAAAAACAAACACTCAGGAGCTGCAATTAACTTAACTATATTTAACACTCATTTTTTGGAGTGAAAATGTGGTAAGATCCCAGATGAGACCTTCAAAAAGTGGTCTTGAGACTGGGTGCTACAACTCAGCTTACAATCTTAGCATACTGCAGATCAGTGGCTCCCAGCTGGTCTGGCCATGGGGTCCAGATCTCTCCTTAGTCACTGGTTCAAGGTCCACACAGTTTAATATACTGAGCACCATACTTGCCTTTGGCCATGTGGTTAAACCAGTTTACTGTCTCTGCTAAGTAGCTCTCCGTTAGTAAGTCACTCTACAGCAGGCACTTCAAAATGAAAGCTCTGTGCTGGAAATTCACTGTGCTTAAAAAATAAAGTGTGTTTTGGACCGCAACTCACCAGTTGGGAACCACTGCTGTAGATGACAGCATCAACTGACATAAAAATCTTTGTATTGTTTATCTAAGTGTGTAATTGAGGGTGGGGCAGTTGTATTAGACTTTTAGTTGTCCAGTAAATGATAGTCTAAATTCTGTCTTGCTGGGTTTCCACAGAAAATTATACCTTGAACCTGTTCAATTGGGTTTTAAAAACCTATAACTGACGCTACCTATTTAACCTACATTTTATCAAATTAAAGATGATGTTCAACACATTCATGACAGTCATGAATGAAGTTATGGTGATCAATAGGGTGCTGAAGGCTTTTCCAACAAGGTTATCCGTTTTCAGCAGCAGCTGCGTCTCAGCAGAGATTACCATGTCGCAGAAACCATAAACTCTGACTCTAAATGATGTGTTATCAGCCTGTGCCATCACAACACTGGTATGTGCTATGATTTAGACTTCCTGTGGCCGAACTGGCAACCGTCACAGACTGATATGACAGGGCAATGGGTTTTTTTATGTTTACTTACATCAGATGTGGCGTTTTGCAGTTGTTTTAATCAGATTTAAATCTCAGTGACTTTACCTTTTCTTTTTTTTCTGCTCACTGTTTCTAGGCAGTTACCTTGCAGGGCGATATTTGTTCATTTTGCATAGAAATGACCCTTTAAATAAACCAAAACAGAAGCCAGTCTGTTTAAATGGGTCCTATAAATCCAGCTTGACTTTTTTGGACAGATAAAAGACAGGGGAGATAAATAATGAGGCGGTGCAGCTTTGAGGTACAACACATAAAAGAATATTTCCAAAAAGAGTAGAGCACAAGAGCTACCTCACACTGGCGTTAAACTCTCCTGCCAACAGATATAAAAAAAGTCCACCTAAACAAAGTTTTCTTTCAACTGGAGAAACACAGATGCCTGATTCACGGTTGAGCATGACAGGAATCACACTGAGGACCCTTTGGAAACAAATAATACAAGTTACCTCGGCGTCGACCCTGAACAGTGCTGGAAACATTTCATTTAAGCTGTTTCTGTAAGGCGTTTCAAATCAATGTTCTCCGCCTTTAATCATGTGGTAGTAATGCTTACAAATGACCTGAAAGCTTCCCTCCTTTGTCTTTCAAGTAAAGTTAAAATCTTATTTATCTAGTGATGTTTGAAGTCTAAAGGGGCAAAGATAACTGCAAACAGGCTTCACAGATGAAACAGAAGGCACAGAGATGACTCCTTGAAGTCACCAGTCTTTCTCACCATCATAAGGTCAACTTTTTCCAATCTACAGCAGCAGCAGCAGCAACAAAAATATAATGAATAATTATTTATTACAGGCATGTGCAGATAAAAAAAGTATAAAGATATCTTAGTTTTATGACAAATATGACTTTTGAAAACCTTTCCTGACTTGCTGAGTCTGGTTGGACTATTGTCACTAGTACACCTTCAATTGTAAAACACGAAAATAAGATGCAACATAACGTAACCATGAGAGCTTGCAGTTCTACTATTCGACAACCAGAAAAAAATTCCCCTCCCACTTTTGCTTTGCGGCTGATGCTGATATAGGGAACAAGTGCTTTTCAAAAGATGCTAATCATTGTCTAAAGCTGCACATCTAACTGTTTTCCATAGATGATCGTCATTGAGGAGACTGGTTACTGGTAAAAAAGCACTTCTCAAGGGCTTAACTTGAGATGATAAACTAGATAAAAGATGACTCAAGTTGAAAATGCGTAAAGGAAAAATACAAAACCTGCCCCTTTAACGGCTAGAGAAAGGAACAACCAACACCTCGCCAGTTTAGTAATTAACTCCAAAATGCCATAGCCTTTCTCTGTCAGAAAATCAAGTCAAAGTGAAACAGGAAATCCTCCTGATTGTACCATGACAGCAGAACTATAGGATAACCTTTAATTATTACCAATCAAAAAAGTAGTTAACACAATACACATCGCTCTCTTTAGCTGCATTCAGTAGGAACAAAAACCAGCATTGAAAGCATCAGTGGTCATTTCTCAGACACAGCTCCAGTCAGTAATGTGTGATAACATACTCACTGTCAGTCACTGCCACAGGGACAAACAGGACCACAAGTCTCTGATGTGTTGTATTCAAATCAGCTCTGTGTTGACTGCGTTAACTTCTTCTCATTCTGTCACTCTGTCCTCCTCTCTGTCTCTTTATATGTCCCTCTTTGTCTCTGTCTCTGATGTCATCTGACGAGTCAGACAGCACTAGATGTGAGTGTGATCTCTGCAGGATAAATAGTGAGATAACAGCAGCCCTTTGCTCCCCCTTCAACCTGTTCTCTATTGGTTTGGCCGCCAGGAGTAGGTGGGGCTTGTCAACATAAAAGCATTTGTGTGTGAGTGTGTGTAGAGGAGGCAACTCCGGGCACGAGGTTAAATCCAGTCAATTTTTTACGAGATCATGATGTGTATCTGCCCCTGCAGGAAGCCCGGGCCTGAAATCACCTTTGCAAAGTGAAAATGAGCACAGACTGGTATGTCAGCATGTCACACAGTGTTTAAATACAACCCACTGACACCATGAACTACATAGCAAACAGAAGATAAACTGCGTCTGTGGTGCAAAAAGCAAGGAGGTGCCCCTGTTATCTGTGTGAACTGTGCCAGAAACAACCTATATATGTCTTCTAGCAAACACACTCAGATTAGACGTCATTGTTGTGTAGTAAAGAGGAACTAACAATGTTTTGCACCAGCCAGGGTGAATAAAAACTCACACTGTGATGTAATGATCCTGATCTGCATCTACTGTGTTCATTATTATTATAATCTTTTTTATGTGTCATATAAGTGTCTATAAATTAAATCTAAGCACATAATCAGAAGCTTTAGCCGTGTACCTATAAAAATCTGACCTACTAATCTACTTTTTTTAAAGGTGCTGTATGTTACTCTGAGACTGAGAGCTGATTGTTGAGTCTCATTCCCAGGTTGTCAAATACCGATGCTTTGGATTTGTAGTCGACTGAACCACCAACCGAAAGCCTTGTTATTAATTATCTATGGCAACCAAATTGCCAAAATAAACCTCTCTTTCTGTTTCTCTCTTTTAAAAATAAAAGCACTACGTCAGTGCAACACCACAAATTGCTGGTTTTTTTTCCTTCAACAGCAAACGCATATGGTTAGGTTTAGGAAAAAAGAACAGGGTTTGGCTTTAAAATCTTATGAAACACGAACACCGCTCTCTCAGGTGAAAGTCAGTGTTTGTTGGACCCATCCACCACCCTTCCTTGCCTGCCCCACTCGTACTTTTGCCACCTTAACTTCCGTCCTTGTCCTGCCTTGTTTCTCCCTGACACAGCTGGGTGCTGTTGAACTATAACAGCAACTGGCTGTGTATCCTACTGATGTTAAAGGATGCCTTTTTTCGTCCGTTTCTCACGCCGCAAGTCACTGCCCAAGCGTTGGATTGCGACGACTTTGGAGTGAGACCGTGCTCAAATAAATGTTGGCATTGTACATCCTGCAAACCACAGATATGTAACATTTGTGTGTTATTAAGTAATGATAAATATAAATATGTGCAGAGTTTGCATGTTCTCCCTGTGTCAGCGTGGGCTTTCTCTGGGTACTCCGGCTTCCTCCCGCATTCCAAAGACATGCTGCCTCTAGCCCAGTGTCAGCTGGGATAGGGTAGAGGATAAGCGGTTATGGAAATGGATGGATGGATTTTATCTATAGGTGCCTTTTAAATCATTGACGGAAACCTTACAAGACACAGTTAAAACAACAAGCAGCAATGTATCCATGGATCGTAAGGCCAAACAATCCAGTAATAAACAATAATACGTTAATAAAATGACTAGACAAAAATCCTATTTATAAAAATAGGTGTAAAATCATCA
>JAPZEB010000011.1:4035127-4053901 GCA_029783705.1 Chaetodon striatus | reverse complement strand
GTGGGAGTTTATCCTTGCATTGTGGTCAACCCTTAGAAAGCATTTCACACATGTCACAGCACAGCAGATTTTTAGAGGTGTGGATTGTTTTTTTTTATTAACAGACAGATCCAAACATGGTCTTTTCTGAATTAGTCTGATATGCATGTGCAACACGTATTACAGTACCTGTTCATTGGCCTGGACTTAATGCCATAAAAAATCAAAGTAGCTATTCTTAGTGTAATGATAATAATAAAAATAATGATAATGATGATGATGATGATGATTATTATAGTAATTATTATTATAATTACATGGAAAACAAACAAATACTTATTGCGTATTTTGAACTTAAGTGCTGTCATAAAAATAAATGCAAATGTAGAATTATATCAGACAAAAAAAAAATACAAAGGAGTAACTTTGACCATCATTAAACTAACTTCAGTCTATTTCGTCCTCCATTTTATATTTGTTGTGTTACCATTTATGTTACATACAGAACTTCATGACTGCTGAACGTCCTGACCAGCCCTCTCTCTACTATCACATTTCTACAAAGAACATCCAATATTTCCCCTTTCCCCTTTTGTACAGTATCTCTCTCTCTCTCTCTCTCTCTCTCTCTCTTTCTCTCTCTCTACATATATGCCACCCATTTGAGGGAATGTCACATTAAATGAATGACTATCAGTGATATTAAATAATGCAGAAACATATGGTTTGGTCATTGGGGTTTTTCATTATTAGATGATGCTAATAAAAAAGAACAGAAAACTAGTTTTATTGATTTAACAAAAATGAACACAGTTTTTTGATTAAATATGCTGTGCTGTCATGGGAGGTTTTAACTGTGTGTGCAGGCTGTGTTCTTCATTGTGAAGAAGCACATGGAGGTACACACCCAACTCACCAGATTTAGACAGTGGCCTGCATCCAAACCTTGTTTGGTCATTTCATCTATAAGGCTAAGTGAGGTGAAAAGGTTATCATGCACAAATGTGCATCCTGGAAGAACTTCTGCTTGTTCAGCCAGACCAAGGACTACACTTGGACCCTGTCCTAAGGCAGTACCAGGCAGATGTGTTTGGACTCCACAATAGGGCTGCATGTGAAACATGTACTCTGTGGGTGAAGCAAGGCTCCACAACTTCTACCCAAATTGGACTGGTTTGCCCCTGATAAACTGCTTACAGCCACGCCTGCCATAATAGGGTATCATGCTTTCATCAGTTGATAGCTGTTTTGTGTATGGCATCATCTTGTAAGAGTCATTCAGTGCACTGAAGATGGGCCATACTTTGTAAAAAGGGTTGTCTGTGGCCTTTGAGTTATCCACCAGATGAATTGAGGCCATTATCTCGTCAAAGTGGTTCCTTTTCATTCCATTTGAGATGGCTTCATTGTAGACATCAGGGTCATATGACCAATACATGTGCCTCCATGGCAGAGAACCATAGCCAGATGTGGGCAGAATCCCATAGTAAGTCAGCAACTCATCCATGCTCAAACCGAGTGCCTTCCCTTTGGTTTGCATTGAATAGGCATTTGACATCTCAACAGTGAGCTCCCCTCAGAGTAGGAGGATACATCAGCAGGAACAAATAAACAGAGTCAGGTTTAGTTTGCTCTATGCAATCTGCTGCAGTTAGGCCATAGGTCACAAAATCTTGTATATTGGATGCGGCTGGTCGTCGTGATCTTTTAAAAACCCTGTCCCTATTTTGTTTATTTTGAAGGGCCTTTTTCTGTTTTGTTTTGTTTTTTTTACTGCGTTGCAGGATTTCATTTTCATCTGGGCATCTCCTGTTACTGTGTTGTGAGGTATCAGTATTCTCTGGGCACCTTCTTTTTCAGCAACATCAAGGGACGTTTTCTGTTTTTTATAGCGTTTTGGGGTCTCATTTTCCTCAGGACTTCTCCTTTTTCTTGGTTGTGGGGTCTCAATTTCCTTAGGGCATCTTCTTTTTCTGGTTTGTGGGGTCCTAATTTCCTCAGGGCATCTCCTTTTTCAACTGGACACTTCAACACCAAATGCTGTAGGAATGAGAGGTGAGCGGGCAGGAGGGTTGGGGGGAGAGGGGCAGGGGTCTGGGGGTAGGTCTGGACTTATCAAAAACATCTTCCTTTTCCTTCAAATAGGTAACCTCTGCTTCACCATTCAGCACTCTAGCTGGCAAATGGCCTGGTGCACCTTGGTACTCTCTATCTGAGCAGTCACTATCACAGTCACTTTTAATTTCATCTTTTTCAACTGTAGGAATGACTGTAATGTTGCACACAGTACTTTGGGGTTTATTTGAGTCTAGAAGGTCCAAAACCTCTGATAGTTTTCAGCTGTGTATAAAAAAAACACAACATAAATAGGATAAACTGCCAAACCTATGGCTAACCTACCTATGTGTTATGCTAGTGGCAACAAATGTTGCCGTGCTTGCATTTACTCACTTTATGATCAAAATATGCATTCAGGCATATACATCTCATTATATATCAGCAGTAGACCATTTAAAGAATATATGTACAAAATCTTTTAGTTATATCTGTTAATGAAGGTATTTTACTTACTTTCTCTTATACCAGTTTGAGGCAGACATCTCCTTTTAGAGGTGCAGTCAGGAAGTAACAGGCCTGGTCATGTGACCATTCACACTAGTTGCATGACATTGATACAATTTAGAGGAGACAACCTATTATTTTGTTTAAAACTTGCAATTGCTACCCAAAGCCAAAATCAACACATTTTGGAGCTTCCAGAAGTTAAAAAAAACAAATGGCAACACTTGTTGCCGGTGGGATTAAACGGGTGCATTCTGGTTAACTTCAAATAAGCTAACAGCAACATTTCCAGTAGGTAAGCTAACTTAGCTAACAAGTAAAGCTGTTAAGTTTTAAGTTTGCTTTGAACAGAATTGCAGTTGTTGTTGTTGTCGTTGTATACTAATATGCAGTGACAATAAAGGATCTATCTATCAAATAGAAAACATCACCCTACTAACGTTAAAGATAAAAATGATAAAAATATAGTGAACAGGAATCCATGGCAGTGGATTTAGCAAGGTTTCCACTGTATATAAATGACCGTGGCGCACTGCTACTCGCTCAGAATGATGTTTTTTTTAATTTCAGATGTTGAAACATTGGAAAGTATACTGTTTGAATGAATATGTATATATGTGCACACATATACATTACATACATATACAATGACAATAATGAGAGTTTGAAATTATAATTTAAATGTCATAAAATGTTACACAACGCTGCAATTAGCTTTATTTTGAAAAAGTTTGCACAGAAAGTGGCATCGCTTTACTGTGTGGCTTTACTGTGTGGCTTTATGGTGGCACAAGCAAGAACAGCAGGAACAGGAAAGTCAGACAGAACGAGAAAAAAGAGTCGGTCAAACCTACAAAGGCTATGGTCAGCATTTCACTGGTGTGGTAAGCTAAAGCCAGGGCTTCCTTTAGGATTCCTCTAGGAACTGTGGGAGAAGACTTCAGCGCCATACAGAGGCCCGGTATACTGTAAGTAGTGGAGTAGAGCAGAGTAAAGCAGGAGAGAGCAGCAGTAAAACAGAGTGGAGGATGAGAGAGAGCGTTTTTTTTGGTGATAAATCACTTATTTAAAAAAAAAAAAAAATAATAATAACATTCACTTTTACACTGTCATAATTTCGAATTTCATGTTCCCCTTAATTGTGCCTTGGTGCGGAACATTTTTTTGCACTGAAAAAGTTTTTGCGACAGGCCTCTGTATGGTGCTGAAGCCTTCCCCCTTCCTGACCCACAAATATTACCTAACCTTTGTCGGTCTGCTGGTTACTGTTGTCCCATGTATTTACTTGTTCTCTTGTTGTTACTGCTGGTTTTTTGTTTGTTTGTTTGTTTTGCCGGTTTGTCTTACTGCTTCTGTATTCTAGTCTTATCCTGTTTGTAGTATTACCTGTTGTCACTAGATACCTGCCTATGATGCTTGTGTGCTGGTCTGTAATGTTTATTGTCACAAATAATGTTTGCTGTGACTGTATGTAAGTAGTGCGTGTGTTGGAAATGTCTGGATGTGTGCTGCTGTCTTTTTAAACTCTTACCCAATTGCCTTTTGTTAGGCCACTATTGTAAATAAGAATTTGTACTTAATGACTTGCTTGGTTAAATAAAGGTTAAAGACAAGTGACATAAATAAAATAATACTTTATAATACTTTCTACCTTATAAAAACCCAAGTGATAAAATAACCACTGCAGTGCATACTCTCAATTAAATGTTGAATTGAATTAGCACTCATCATAACACATTTTTAATGCAACCATGTCACATATTGATATTTGGCCATGGACTTTCCACACCGATATATAACATTCAAGGTACCCTGGGTGCATTTGTTATTGATGTTCTGGGAAGCCATATCAACTTCATCCTCACATACATTGTGTGTTTTCAAAACACACTTCTCTTCTCACAAGAAATGTACAGTTTGTGTGAAGTCTCTTCAGAATAAAAGTACTACGTCATTACAACACACTACATGAACTGACTTTTTTTTCCTTCACCAATGAAGAAACATGATTAGGTTTATCTAATACACGCACGTGGTTGGGTTTATAAAGAAATAACAGGGTTTGGCTTTACATTCACAGGGGAAGTGAACTTTGGCCTCCAAGGTGAAAATCGGTGTTTGTTGGACTCATCCGCTACCCCTCGGACCCACCCTACTTAGACTTTTCACCCCCTTAACTTACATTGTCATTCGGCTACATTTCCCCCTGACCTGTGACCACCCACATATCATGTTGATGTGAAAGGACAGCTTTTTTCATCCATGTCTGATGCCGGAAGTTACTGACCAAGCGTCAGTATTTGATGACCTCTAGAATGAGACCAGGTTGTCACATGACACTCAGTATCAGTGGAGGTCATTGTTTACTATTATTGCAGTTAAAGTTACATTGTCTTTGTGAGATGATGGAGGCAAGGCGCAAATGTCCTTATCTAGAGCCAGTACTTGGTTTGTCCATTCTGGACTACCGTAGAAACACATAGCAATCTTTGTAGATGAAGACCCACTCCCTTTGTAGACATACTAGCTCATTCTAAGATAACAAAAACACAACAATTCTGACTTTCAGGTGATTATACACTAAAAAAAACCCTATTATAGTCCTTTTTTTTTGCCACACACTATACCTTTAAACAGCTAGGTGTCCAGTGTAATGAACTACCCAACTCATGCAAGTTTCAAGCATCTGTAAGGTAATTTCCAACATAAATGAAAATCAATGGAATGCAGAGGAGGTCACTGCAGTCTGCACACAGCTGGGTAAAAGCCTGCTACATCCTGATTCTGTTTTCTCTAAATTCCTGGAATGACTCATCCTGGAGAAGTTTCCATGAGGCCAGGCTGGCTATAAATGTGGGAGAAAATATCTTAAGGTACGTGAACAAACACAAAAGAAAAACAACTGAAACGATCAGAGGTGCATGTTATGTTGGAACACTGACTCTTGGTGTGATACTGGCCTGATTATATATAAGTCTAAAGTTAGTCTGTACCAGAGCATCCTGGCAGGGAGACCACAGGATGTCAGAAAAGGAAATGAATCATCTGAGCTGAGTGTGGTTGACTGAGATTAGATTATCTACGTCAGTATGAACTGAAAACTATGTCTATTGTTGCCTGTTTACTCTGCAACAAATTTATTAAATTTGTTGCAAATTATTAAAAACTTTTGGATAATAACAGCAAACAGCTACATCAGGTTATATATGAATAGATAACCAACTTTTAAAAAACATGAACAATTAACTGCATAAATATGCAAAAATGACCACAAATAAACTTTGAAAAAGCTTAAACACTGTAATGTTTCACTGATGACATAAAACTTACCTATCACATATATTTTTTTGAACACCATAGCATTGCTTAACATGAGGTTAGTGACCGACAATAGCCCTCTTCAGTCCACTAGCAAATTAGTTACAGCGGTTTTGTCAGAGAAGTTGACAGGAGCAGTCATGTGCCTCACAGGAGCACACCGACTGGTTCTACTGGAGAGAACAGTAACATGACTGCAGATAAGATAAAGCCATATCATGTAGCCTAGTGTGTGTGACTGTCAATGATTGTCAAGAGTCAAATAAAAGGATTTACTTTTTTATGGCAATTGTTAAATATCCTGACAAAGATAGAAAGACAAAAGAGTACAGAGACACAGCAAACCTCCTTTCTGTTTTACATACTTCTGCTATTTGAACACTATCCTTCTTGCACATTTCTGTTCCTCATTAGTACCTAAAGTTCCTCTTTTATTCTCATTTGTTCCACATCAATGAGACATACTGTAAATTCGGTATTAGGGGCAACTGATATGGTTTTCTAAGGGCCAGTATCTAATAACTGATATTTGGAACCTCTTACAGTTTATATCCATGTATGTGAAAACATGGATGCTTTACACACACGTATAGTACAGAAAAACTATGCAATCAGCACAGTTTCAAGGTGGGCACCCACGATTAGAGTCACCAATTCAGTATCTGACCAAATACTTCCTGTGATGATTCTGTTTTAGTTTTGGTTTTTATTATTGTATGTTCTCCCTTCCCCCTCCCCATTCTGTTACTGTTGCTGCTAGGCTTGTGTGTAGCAGGAGGCGTGGCTGGCTGTTTTCACTGCAGCTGATGAGGCACACCTGTTTCTACTCAGCTCATCAACCTGCCTAAATATACCCAGTCTTCACTCCACTACTCTGCCAGTAAGTAAGTAGCTGAGAGGAAGTGAGCTGAGGAACAGTGTGTGAGTGTCTTTCTTCCTGGCGAGGTACCTGGGACCATATATGAACAATGAAAAACAAAACCCATTCCCCAGACCTTCAAACCAACCCTTCAACAGCTGAAACACACCCACCAACCTTGGACACTGAACAAAAATGTGTGTTGAGTTTTCACAGCGTGAACAGAAAAGACAAGCCTCCCCATGATCTGGATCCATGTGTGCTATGTGTCTGTAGCCCTTTTAAAATAGGAATTGGCAGTATTGGCAGTATAAAAACTAAATCGGGGAGTGCGGCAAAATGCCGCCTGCCTACTTTTGTTAATACAGAATGTGCCTTTTTCGGGGCAATGGGGGGCGTGAGCAAGTAACAAAACGTGTAGCTCAGCGTGGGACATAAACAGTGACGTCTTGCGTCTTGCTCCGAGGGACGCCGCAAGTGGTCAGTCCTTCGCCGATTCGCTAGTACATTGGCCCGTCCTTCACCGTTCCCTTCATTTGACGGTTAATGGCCTCATTGTTTGCGAGGGCAAGGAGGGCGCGCAATTCCTCGTCTCTCCAGTTGCTCATCTTTAAAGTTTCTTTCAGGTTGGTGTCGATGTTGTTTGCGTTTCCCTCTTGCTACTAGCAGCTCATTCCTGCTATCAGCTGTGTCCTGTTTTTAGCTGCTTAGCTTCCGTGCTCTGGTACTCCTGTCTGCTTCTACAAACTGGGAGTGTGCCAACTGCCATCTACTGACGATGGAGCTATAGATGTGTTTATACAGTACAGATGCAGTATTATATTGATTATATTAAATCTCAATGTCTCTTCATCAGGTTAAAGGAGGATTTAATTTAATTTTAATGATTAAACAGCACCATTTTCCACCTCCAACTTCAAATCTTCCAAGCTTACACTTAACTCACTCTCCATTCTTACACTGGTGTGTGTGGGGAGAGAAGGAGGGCATCAGCGCTGTAACCTACGTCACTGCTGTCTGCTAACGGCTGAGTGGGAGTTTCCATTTGAAAGACATAGAAAAGAACGCACATGGACCCACTGCTTCTGTTTCTTTTCTTTGCTTTAAATAAATGTAGCAGAGATTGAATTTCTGACTTACTGTTGAGGTGATGTTGTGGCCATCACTGGTCATCTGCATCGATGTCAGCAGAGGATTGTCCTCGTCACCCCATGCTCTGGCCCTGTTCACACACACACACACACACACACACACACACACACACACACACTCATGATATATTTGTGCTGGCTCTTGCAGTAAGTCTGCATTTTTCTGAAAATAGTTGCCAGCTCTCGTGTACAGACGGGCTGGATTTCTTTTTGTTTGTCCATCTTGTCAAAAATGTGATATTTGTACCTCAAATAAGAAACAGGATCATGGCTTGAAAGTGTGTGATATTTAGAAGACAAACAGGCTGCAACGGGCAGCAGGTGTCTCTGCCAGATTCCATCAGCATGTTAGTTTGTCTTTGTAATACAACAATAATACCGTGCTTTAGTGAGTTCCACAAGGGAAACTCTCCTTTCTTACTTCCCCATAAAGGGAGGTCAAAGGTCAGATATCAGGTCCTGAACAGCTCCTCTGGGGCTAATGAGGATTCAGCAGATCCCCCCTGATGAAGGACAGTGTGTCTGACCCTGCTGCCCTTTTCTAACCTTGTAAATAAAGTAACATATTGATTTTACCAACAACAGCCTGAGGTAACGAGAGCACAATCTCTTTATGTACAGATGAGAGAGGTTAAAGCACTGACTCTCAGTCATTGTCCACCAAGACCCTGTTTGACTTTCTTTTTTTAGGTCAAATCAATAACTTCAGATTCAGATCAGTATACAGTGACTTCTATTTTGGTTTGGCTAATTGCACTTTGACAATTAAGTCCAAGAACATCAGCAGTTGCTCCTGAAATGAACCCTACAAGAACAAGTCTTTTTAACCAGTGTTATGTGGCTTGAAAAGATGAATATGAATGTTATTAGAATTTTAATCTCTCCAGCAATTTTGCTATTTGCATGCACCCTTTAGCATCTGTATGAGACTCACCAAGCTTTCAACCAACTTCAGTGTAAACCTTTTTGCATTATCATTGGCCGTTCAGAGCAACAGATGAGTGACAAAGTCTGTTTAGGGTGTTTGGATGGGTCAAACAATCACAGGACTTTGACCCAGGAGACCAGGGTGTGTGTCCTGTGGGAAACTAAAAGTCAGTGTTAAGTTAATTCGTCACCTGAGTCGTCATTCAGTTATGAGTCATTCGAGTGTCACGTTAGGCGTCAACCGCATTAGTTGACTGACGTGACTAATGTCAATCATGTTCTTTTCCTAACCCCGACCAAGTAGTGCTGTTGCCTAAACCTAACCACCAAGGCCTTGTATTAAAATACAATGCAAAAGACTGCCAGCCATCACAATAATAATGCAGGGGGCTTTTGCCGAAGAGTCGAAATATGATGAGTTGGGATGAGATCACATTTTAAAACTATATCTGTCTGTTTTCTCTGTTTCTGGTAACATAGGCTAGTGTGTAGGGATTTTGTCATTCAAAATATACAAGACTAAATATCTGCGGCGATGCTAATGGCTCTGTAAGGCTATACTCATGGACAGTGGTGCTTAGTGCTAAATGCTAACATCAGCACGCTTACAATGTCAATGTACAATAAGCACGTTGACACTTTGCAGCAGGTATATTTCTTTCTTAATGGTGCCCTCTAATTTTAGAGTGTTAGCATATTAGCATTTTCTACTTAGCACTAAACACAAAGTGCAGCAGCTATTTATTCATAAACCAAAGTATTCGATGAATAGTAATTCTGACCTGATGATGGGACAAGGTTAAAAGGGAAATAAATTAATACAATACATCCAGGAGTTCACCAAAGTAGGATCACTAAAGTTATTAGAATTCATTGAGGGGTTATATCCAGGTCTGAAATGTGAAGCCAATGTAGAAGTGCCCTGAACCTGCATTCTTTCTAATGGCCAGCAGAGGGCGATTCCATTGGTTACAAAAAGAAATCCCATTTAGAAAATTACTCTACTTCTCATGTGATTTATTACCTCAGTAAACATCGTCCTAATGATTTATATGGTCTCAGCTTGTTTCAAGACATGGTGTTCATTTTGTCCATTATGGTTACATTCAGATTAATATTGGTAATAAAGACGGGTATGCTTGAGGGCATGGCTACCTTGTAATTGACAAGTCACTATAAATAAGGTCATTTCTGGTTCCAAAAAACCTACATGAAGACAGGCAATATGTCATCTCAAGGCTTCAAAACGTCAGTCTAAGGACCAGTGGGTAACATCACGACAGCTGTGTACACTTCTTTTATATCGTCTTTGGAATTTATCCACTAGAAATCTTCAATTTTTGTCAATGGCAATCCACATAATAGTGCAGTTGCTGCTAGTATGGCTAAAAATAGATTTTCAATACAGAAATGTATTACTCCATGGCAAGGCAATATATCTATATTTACAATAGCTGAGAACATTTTATCAAAAACAACCAGCGTGAGAGGAGATAATAAAAAAGGGGTTAAAAATGGTGCTCTGAGTCATTTTACTGTGAGTATCTGTTCTTGAGGAACACCAGAGAACCTTTCATCGGTACAGTTGTAGATGTCTTATCAGCTTTAAGCACCTATTACAGCATCTGCTGCGTCTCAGGCTTTTTATGACAGCTGTCTAGCCTTATCGCAGTGGAGGGTCAATATCATCCGACAGACTGTGACAGCCGGTGATCCTGTCAACAACTCTCACTTCCCGCAGGCAGATCACTGATTACAGTTTATCACGTCTGCGTATCATCTCGTCCAGTCATTCTCAGTTCTCTCACCTGGTGATGGTGCGCTGTTGGCTCAGTGCGAGGCTCTGATGTAAGTTGAGCTAAACTTACGCATTTTATCTTGACACTTTTTTGATCCTGTTCATGTTCCTAAACCATCCATCACTCTTGATATAGAAAACTCTGGCTTATCTCAGTTCAGAATAACAGTGATTTGCCCGCAGGTCCCCAGAAAACAAACCCTGAGAGCTCCCGACCTAATCAACACCTTTTCAAGTTCTGACTTGCCCTGTTTGTGTTTTAGACACATACAGAACATTCACTGGCTTGTAAAATCAAGCTGAAATTGAAACCAAGAGAGGGATGATAAGAGTGCTTTCTATCAACGGCTCCACTTCCTTGAGGAGGGCAGAGTGATAACACAACCCAGGCAGATGACACCTAGCCTCATTGTTACTTGGCTGAAGAGCACACATACCATTTTAACTTACATTGGCCAATAAGAAACTATGTTGTTTTTCTGAACATTCGAGCACCATGGACAGATAATTAAACCTATCCACAGTGATGTTTTATGATTTTCTAAATACCCAACCAGGGCTGCATGTACCTGCGAGGGTACTTCCACAGTTTTCAGGAGGTACCTGGAAAGAAACTAATCTGAAAACACTTAAATACAACAACAACAGAAAAACCATATACTTGTGTTTAGGAGACAAAAATAAAGACACTGGATTACAAATTGGTGTGACGCTCATCATTTAGTATATTTATTTTCATAATAACCACTAAACTTCCACCTACAACAGGCCAACTGTACAGGACACGCCACCCACCAACCTGAGTCAGTTTTAAAACCTGAGCGCCACATGCTGCTGCTGAAAGTTTGTGAGAACTAGTTAGCAAGCAAGCAAGTTAAATGTCATAGGAAAGTTTGAAACATGCAGCTTCAGCACTCCGAGGGGGAGTAACGCAACCCTGACAGAATCTATCGAAAAATAAAAAACACACAGACACACCCTGAACATCTTCAATTCCAGAATCACTGTTTCTTGTATGAAGACATTTTCTAACACTTTATCCACGATCTGGAAATCCATTCAAATAAACACATTTGGACTGACTTTAGGGTCGAATATGCTTTAAACCACCGGTTCCCAACTAGTGGGTCGTGGTCCAAAAGGTGGTCGCGGGTCTATTCTGAATGGACCTCAAGTGACTTGCAAACATGTCTAGCTTGTAAAAAAGCATTCTTTATATTTAAGTGCAGTGATTTTCCTCCACAGAGCTGCATTTTGTTTGTGCTGTTTCCTGCTGTACAGTGAGTGACTGACAGACAGCTACTTGACAGAGACAGCAAACTAGCTCAACGACATGACCAACCCCAAGTATGACGCCGAATATGTTGAACTGTGTGGACCTTGAACTAATGACTAAGGGGAAAACTGGACCCTGTGGCTGAACCAGTTGGGAACCACTGCTTCAAGCAAATTCACTAGTTGGAGAGGTACTCCGTATTCGGTTTGTCTTTTTTGTGTTTTTCTTTTGTTTGTTTTAAAAAATGACAATGTAGAAATTCTAAATAAATCAATATTATCCAGACTGAAACTCTGCTTACACAGCTATCACTTCATTTCTCACACACTGCCAGTAGGAAGAGAGCGGTTCACTGTTCTTCAGTGCTGCACAAGAGGAAAACTGAATCAAAAATAAATCTATAATTTAAAATTTGTTGGAGTAATATGCTGTTTCTGAACTTCTGTTTCACATTTCACAGTGTTAAGTCAGGTGTCGTGTCAGATTTGGAGGCTATAATACACGACTTACGGCCAATGTAAGTTTTGCCACCTTCCCTGAAGGACCATAGAGGACGTATTAGCAAACATTACAGCGAGGGATGAGACTAAATGAATTGTGGACAATGAACAAAGAAACTTGAGAAAGTAGGAGGCTGTACACGTACTGCAGTTTTGGTGCCCTCAAATTCATTGTTTTTAATGGAGATGCGCGGCAGGCAAGCTCAAACACCAGATCAACACCATTGCAGCACGCACGTGTTCTTCAGTGCCGACTTCTCTGGGCCCTGAGATAAACAGAGTTCAACTTTTGGAATGCGGCAGCACTCACTGCATCTCATTTGATGAGGAGCCGACGGATATCTTTCCCGTCATCTGTAAATATCAGTCTGCCATGACTAGGGAGGAGAAGTTAATCATGTTAGTGCCGGGCTGCCAGAGCTCTACATCTGTCCCACGGATGAAAGGCCTACACACAAACAGCACCTAGAGGAAGATTAGTTCAGCGCTAAGGATTTCACGTAAGTAGGCTACGGTAGGTGCTTGTTAAGGTTGTGTAGCAACCTCAGACGCAACCTGCTGCCATGCTCTTGAAAGCTGGCACAGAAAAGGCACAAGAGTGGCACCCAGCACCCGACCTTGCTTACTTTTCCAGGCGGTTAAAGACGTATGTCCCCTAGATCAAATTCTTCCTATGGTCACACCTCCACACACCTGGCCAGTGAACCATGGAGGACTTATAGAGTGGGCTATTAAGGGCACAAGGTCAGGGGCTCAAAATGTCAGGGCCACCCCCTGACCTTCACCTACAAAATGTCACTTACATTAACACATGCAGACCAGGAAGAAACTCAGTGATTACAAAGAGATGCATATGAACTAATAGACACAAAATAACAAAATATTTAAATAAATAATAATAAATAAAACATTTTTTAAAAAGAGGCAAAACCACCACAAAGACTATTTGTCTTGCTCCTATATAATCCTAATCTGTGCCCAGGGGTCCACTGTCTCATAATAATTCTCATAATGCAATAGACAAGCACCTAATTTAAGCATAATAAGACCTTTGGGGGCCCCTGAGCCTTGGGACACCTGACCCCTGTACCCATAACCATGATTAGGACACAAAAACACTGATGATAAACACAGTAAATGTGATTAAATGTCAAGTTGCTGCAGGAATAATTTGGCTCAACAATGGCGCACAGATTGGATGGTGTTCAGCTTTACATTCTCATTACAACACCCAGTTTTTAATAGAACACTGAAAAATGACTGATTGTTCACTTAAACGGTCCACATTATTCTCCCGCACACACTGGCACACAGAAATCATCACTGGATAACAAAACTAACACTACCCACCGACGTACCCGTTGCTCACTCACACATTGGAATGTAAGGAATGAGAAAATATTTGCTCAATCTGAATTTCAACGATAGGAGAAGAAGAAGAGAGAAAGAAAGAGTGAGTAAGACGGAGGGATAGGAGCTGCACCTCTGACAGATTTCTGCGGCTCTCCTGTGTGATGTGCGTCCAGGGAGGCGTGTTTTCACAGCTAACCGTGTCCATTTCACATCTGACTGACACGGACTCGAAACAGAACAGAATGAACTCTGGAGAGCAGGCAGCAGGGAGAGACTAGGTTTCTTTTTCTATTTTTAATGTCCTGTATCGCCCACAGTTATTCTCATTCTCATTTTCTTTTCAAAGAAGTTTCTTTTGATTTCATCAGTTTTTTTATTATCATCCTTACCTTCATCATTATTGACTATGATCAAAATTCTCCAAATACTGTGCATTAGAATATAATTGCAGATTTGATCATACTCAATAAGTAAACTGACATCAGTTAAGCTGACTGAATCGTGTCACTGTGAATGAAAAAGAAACACAAGGGCACAATCTTACACACACTGTGAGGAGTGCACAGTGCAGTGCAGAAGTCATTACTAGTGTCAGACCAACACAGCTGTCATTTTCACGGCCAGCAGCCATGTTGCGTGAGTAGCAAGTGTACATGCGCACATCTGTACGCCAATGGGCGTGTAGGTCTTAAAAAGAGGTGTAATCAGACACATTAGGATATAGCTATGTTGAAGGCAGCAGAAACAATCTGATCAACAAACACCTGGTCTAAAGTTAGAATAGCAGATTTCCTGCTATCTAAGGCCCCATTATTCAGATAGAAAGATGAGCCTGCATAGTTGGGTTCCTAATTCAAGTACACTGTGAACGTGAACGTAGCAGAGAGCAGAGCAGAGCTGCAGAGCTGCTGTCCGACTGAGAGTTTGTCAGAAGCTAACAGTTTAGTTTTGTTTCCTCTTTCAAGTTCGTAACTACAGCTTTTAGATTTGCTGCTTAAATGTCCCACAATATTTGCCATAGTGACATCACTGTTCTTACCACATGACTCACAGTGGAAAACCACTCGCTGTTCTACTTTGCCGAATAAGCCATGTAAATAGCAGTGTGCCACGTGCCGGCGTACTTGACATTCAAAGGGAGTGGTAGATGACACTCTGGTTGAATTTGTCTTGCCCAATACACACCTATGATTAATGGGGCTAAATTCAACCCCTTTGCCCCGTGTGCCTGACTTTGTGCTCACATTATACACCATTTAACGAGCAGAGGTGGAGATGGACACACCCTAAATGCACTTGTGCCATGTGCTTCAGACCAGTGGTTCCCAACTGGTTCAGCCACGGGGTCCAGGTTTCTCCTTTGTCATTAGCTCAAGGTCCACACAGTTTAATACATTCAACAACATACTTGCATACTTGTGTTTGGCAATGGTGTTATGCTACACTAGCAGCTTACTAGGCCACAGGGGCGCCTCAAGCTAAATGATGAAGTTAGCATTCTGACATGCTAACATGCTAATGTTTAGCAGGTGTAATGTTTACTATCTTTATCATCTAGTTATGTGTGTTAGCATGCTAGCATTGGCATATTAGCACGAAACTCAAAGTACAGCTGAGGCTGACAGGAATGTCAGTCTTGTAGGTTATAAAGCAAAATAGTGGGCAAACCAAAATTCTGACCTGATGATGCACTAGATGACAAGACAAGGGATTAGCAAAGTTATTATAATTCATATTGTGGGGAACACCTTCTTGGCAATCCATCCAACAGTTGTGGAGCTACAGAGAAAGGCTGACATACAGATTGATGCTTTCTCTTGTATTTACACTTGATATGTTCAAGTGCATAAGCGTGTTCACACTGAGAAGTATGGCGAAATGCAGTGCACGTTGAGAATCTGGATGGTTTATTCATAACTTTACGGTCAAAAGTTGAGTGTGGACACTTCTCACCCTCAATTGTCGCAGTCTTGGCTACGTAGCTGGAGGGGGGGGATGACCAAATTTGTTAAAATTATACCAGAGGAAGTTGCAGCAGTTGCGGCTGTGGTTGCGGGTGCTCCAGTAAACATTAAAGCAAGCCGGCAGAAATTTTGGCAGGAACGATCGTGATCAAATGTTGACGATAATACTACATCTGGTTGAAATTTGATGATAATAAAGAGAAAGCGAAGAGGAAGAGGCGGTCAAAGTTTGCGACCGTCATTTCTCGTAACAGCATAACAGCCATATTTAATTTAAGACAACACTACCCTGTTGAAATTCACGCCCTATGCAAGTAAGTACATAGTGTACATAGTGTACTACTTGGAAGCGTGACAGGGGAAGTATCCGAATTGAGACATAGCACCAGTTTGTGATGGACTGTGCTGCCAGTGCATCTGCCTTTATGTGTAAATACAGACACACAGACAGACAGACAGACAGACAGATAGATAGATAGATAGATAGATAGATAGATGCAGATTGAGATTGACTGATAAACAAAAACAAACAGGCAGACAGACGATGTAGGAGGAGTGACTGACTCATCTGATGTGAGCTGTAATTAGAAGATGCTCACTCGCCATCTGGGAAACTTCCCGATCGTCTCGGCTGCACAAACCCGCCGACCTGATGCATGTCTGAAAACCCGACTCGACTTGAATGAAGACAAAGTTTGTGTTGATGTCAAAGACATTCCTGGAAAGATGTAGTTCTCTCCTGATGCTATCACATCATAATCAGATTAGCCTCGCCTTCAACAGCTACCACATCACTCTATTTCTGTTGGCAGTCGATGACAGCAGCTCAGGACTGTTTTATATACAGCATCAGCGTCCAGCTCTTAAGACACTGAGATGTCCACCAGATACTTAAGTACATTTCTTTCTTTGTTACCACCTGGATACTTTAACTTGGAACCATTTTATGAAGCTATTTTTACTTTTACATCAGGATCTTCCCCTCATTGGAAGACACTTCTGTCTTAAAATGTAGTTTGTTATTAAATTTTCCTGATTTTACCCATTTTATTCCTCTCCTGCGATTCTGTTTCTAATCATTTTCTGGCACTGCCTTTACCAGTCACTGTGAAATGTGGCTTTTTATTGTAATTTATGTGAAACACACAAGCCTGCAGGTGTACAGAAATCTGAACAAGAATAATTTGCAGCGTGCTGACTCTTGACAACATGCCCACAAGCGTGTGCTGAGATCATCTGTGATGTAACAAAAGTCTAAAAGTTGTAAATGATATTAATTTGACTAAACACTGGTGCTTTGTGAGCGTTGTATCACCGTTAACACACCAAATTCAGCTAATTAAATGCTCTTTAGCTCTTCAGCCACTCGTTTTCTTGTCAGGTGGGAAATAAATACTTCTCACATAATCTCACACCTCAGATTGTGAGAGGGCCGAACCATGTGTGTGTGAGCGTGTGTGTGTGTGCTCGTATGCACTTTTTTTTTTTTTTTTTTTTTTGGTATGTGGAGGGGGAGTCTCTGGTCCCGTTGCCAAGGAGACTGAGAGGTATCGTGCTCTACAGACTCTCTTCCTGTAATTTTTAAATGTTTGAGTAAGGAAGGCTGGCTCTTAAACAAAGTACTGCCGGGGCAGATGCTCTCACCTGAGGCTGTGCTGTTAAGTGTGTGTGTTGTCTTTAAGTGGCTGCTGATCAGTGTTGATATACATTAGAGGGGCGGGATTTAGAGGTAAGTACAATATAAAACGTCACCAGAAATGCTATAAAAACACCATCATCACCATATAAATTGAACCTACTTGCCAGTGTAGCCAAAGCCTGATGTAGCTTATTCCTCCATGTGCAATAGAGCTCCACTTTTGTCAATATAGTAATACTAATGATAATTTAAGACACATCAGTGAGCCAGACTGTCACACTGGGTGACACGCCTGTAAAATTCCAACTCTTAATACCCACTTTAATACCACGATAAGAAAAAAACTAAATAATAAATCCCATGTATTTAAACATACACTTCTTCACTGAAAACATTCAGATTCAATTTAATATAAATGTTATTATCAATCCCCAATAATCTGTCTCTAGCAAGCACTAGTCTATGAGTCGTGACAGTTGGTCTTTGTGGTCTTTTCCTTTACTGTAATTGGATGAAAAATGTAAAAAGTGACAGTGACGAGTGCAGCATCTTCCCCAAAGTTATGTAAAGTAATGTTTTCTAACTCTTTGCAGCCAGAAAAGACGCCAAAGGTGCAAAACAGACGCTCAGCGTGTCTTCACACAGCTGGTGTCTGTAGCAGAATGTAAATATGCCGTGGTACCATTGCAAAGAATTGACAAAATATGCTGGCCTCAGGAAAAAAATGCTTTTCTTTTTGACGAGTTGAGGCGGAGCTTGTTTACTGTCTTCCACATGATATTGCTGGTAGCCGTTCTTCTTCTTCTTCCTTTGGTATTGGCAGGCTAGAACACTTGTTGGTTTATATGCTGCCCTGTCAGGTCAGGAAGAATTGCATCCCTGGTACTGTACATACGATACTGGAGAGCACTGTCATGTTTTCAGAATTTTGGCATCCCCATTGGACATGTGACATCCCTAGTCCCTTCATTACCATGAACATAGGCACTGTAGATTTAGTTTTTTGATCAAGACTACATTCACCATCCTGGTGCTATTATACTCACTACAGCACCAAATGTGTACTGTATTAATGCTTCACTGAGAATAAACCATAAAAATAAACTATGGCCTTTTATTTCAGAAATGCTTTTTAAAACAACAGAGCCCAAGTGTTTTCAAAGATTTAGCCTCTTCTTTGAAAATGAAGGTTATGTTTTAAGGGTGCTTTCAGACCTCTTCCTTTGGTCTGAATCAGGGACTAATTTTGTTACAAAGTTGGTTTGTGTTCTCACGGCAGCATTTACAAGCTGACCAGATCAAATCCATTGTGTGAGAAAGCTGCTCTTAACTGGTCAGAATGTCCATGTGGGAAAAATCCAGGAAGTAAACAAAACATTGAAGAAGAGTACACTGTCAAGATAAATGTGACACTTTCTAATGTCACAATGGAGGGACAACTACGCAGG
>JAPZEB010000011.1:3983467-3995408 GCA_029783705.1 Chaetodon striatus | reverse complement strand
CTTGCAAGTGAACGGAGACCCCCAGTTTTCAAGCGGACCAGGGTTCACTCGTTTGGTGCCTACCAGAGTTCGAATGAGCGTTCACACCACTCCAAACGAACTAAACTATTCATGGAAGCAGACCAGGATTCATTTAAAGCAGACCAAATAGCATCAGTGTGAATGCGCCCTAAAGCCTGCTACTTTACATCAGTCCGTTAAAATTGAACATCGTCAAGAAAGTCAAGCCGCCTACCATATAGCACTTAAGATTACCATGACATGTATGACTGAGAATCTTTACCGACACATAAGTGCGCACATATGTACCATTCTTATGAAAACAATATCTCAACAACGCCTTAAGGGAATTTTTTCAGATTTGTCACAAACATCCAGTTGGACCTAGGGATTACCTGATTAGAATTTGATGGTCAAAGGTCACTGTGACCTCATCCATCTCATTCTTGTGAACGCAATATCTCAAGAGCACTTAAATGAATTACCTCAAACTTGTCACAAACATCCAGTTGGAATGATGATGACCTGATTACGGTCATGTGATGGTCCAAGGTCAAGGTCACTGTGACCTCACATGACATGTTTTAAGCCAAAACTCAAGAATTCATACACTAATTATGACAAAATTTCACACAAATGTGTAAGTGGTTATATTTTATACCCACAACATCAAAGGTCAGCTTCACTGTGACATCATAGTATTCTGCATTAACACTTTTCTGCCCATTATTCAACGTCATAACTCAGGAACCAAAGAGGTTACATTTGATCAGACACTGAATTTGTGTCACTAATCTTGAAACTGTGCTGACTGCTTAGATCCGATTATGTAGCGTCTTTGCAGCAACATTATATTTGAAGCACTGTCAACTGTCATGACTGGACGGACATGGATGTAAACGTTAACTACAACTTGACCAGTTCATGGAGATAATCAACTGTGGGGTGGTCATTCTAGTTTCTTTATGAGTACTTGTTACTTTTGCCTCTTTCAAGCCTATAAAGGTCCTTCAGCTGTCGCTATCTCAAAAAGAAAAATCCATCTTTCATTGAACTGCTCATGACTCGTGCATGTCAAAAGCCAAAAACTTAGAAGCAACTTGGTGTTAGCAGCTGAAAACAATAACGTGTTGTCTATGTGCTTTCATCCACAAAAGAGGAGAGTGAAAGTTAACTCTAATTCTACAGTAAAACCTAATTAAAGTATATTAAAATGAACTAAAATAGCACAGAAATAAACACAGCAACATCAGTGCTGTATTTTATAAAGTCTTTAATGTATCCCAGCAATATAAACATGTCCAGTCTGAACTGGAACATGTTCAGCTACAGTGTGAATGAAGCCTGCAGTGTGTGACTTGTACAAAATGTGAGCTATGCTGTTAATGCTGCCTGCAGCCTCTGTAATCAGCTATAGGCATGTGTCTCAGAAAGATGCTTTTGTACTGCAGAGAGCTGCTCAATAAACCTACTGTGTCCTCTTCACTGCTCTCACACACAGAACTATACTCCCTCCTATACACAATGAATTATGCTGCAGACGCACATATTTCTTACTTGTCTCACTCAGCCGTTGTCTCTGTTTCTCCCTCTATCTCACACACACACACACGCACACACACACTTGCAAACATGCAGTACATCACACAAGATCTGGCTGAAAATGGGATTCTTGTGAACACAGCAGCATGACTCACACTGCTCTCCCCGCACGTGTCCGTTTGCTGCCGGTCCCACTCGCAACAATGTACGACAGGCGAGTGATAAGTGATGTCATAGCATGGGACGATGTGTTAAGATATAGTGTGACATAGTATTATATTTATATGTACTAAATAAAACTATTAAACTGTATGTTTAAATCATCAAATACAAGCAAATGATACTAGATTGATTAATGGTGAATTATCACTGACAACATCAGGTGGTGTTAAGTGAAGCTTCCACAATGGCAATCACAGCAGCTCCTCTCATAAGCAGGCGACACTCCCTTAAAGGGGAACACCACCTTAATTAAGAGTTCCAATATTTCCATGGCTGAGGAAAGTTCAATCGATATTTGTGAGCATGAGCTGCTCTCTCTCAAAACCAGAAACCAGAGAAGTAAGACTCAAACGTGTGATGTCATTAAGTTTAAACCCTAACCCTAATAACAACAGGCAGTAACTTCCCAGTCATAGCAACGCAATCGTGTAACTTTAAGTTTTTATGTACAAATAATGGCCTAAATTCATGCAGTTCATGCTCCTTTAACTACTTTTGTTCTGTTACTGCACATTTGGAAAATAAGAAATTAACTTGATTCGAACACTGGCTGTTGTTGGGATCCAACCTGAGACACTGAGGTCACCTGATGAACAGATCAGCATTTCATACCGCATGTTTGTTACATTCCAGGCTGAACTGACTATCTGTGTGCCTCCTTGTCATTCACCCCTTCACATTTTAAAACATTTAAAAATCAACTGACCGTGCACCCACAAACAATGGCCTAGTGAATTTCCTCTTGTGAAAGTAATTAATGAATTTCAAGAATGTGATGAGTAGAGGCAGTGTGTGCTCTCTTTCACACATGTAGATTACAGCAAAATGCAGCTCATTTAGAAAGAAGTGAAGCTCAAGTGTTCATTTTGTGCAATGGATCCTTTGTGGAATACAGCTCACACTGCTCACCATGCACACCTTATATGACGGGACAGATTAATAGAAAGAGAGGAAAATTAGAAATGAACAAAACAATCCAGGTTGTTCCTTCCAGGATTTTTAGAAAAAGGAAATCATGTGGGTCATTCACACACATGCATACACAGACACACACACACACACACGTCTAACAGGAGGTAGGACAGTGTATCCAGATGGCAGAACAAAGCCTGAGGTCAGTTTTAATGACCAGAGCTAATTACCACATGACTGTCCTATCTGTCCGCTTCCACCGGACTGTTGGCCTTTAATAGGATATACAACAGGATGTAAAGACAGGAAAACCCCACCGCCTACTCCTGCCACACACACACACACACACACACACACACACACACACACACACACACAAATAGAACATTCACACAGCACATTTTGATACACAGAGTAGAATCAGAGTTGCTTCAGAATATGCATGTAGTTACATGTAGTTGGAGCATTTTTTTTTTTTTTTAAATAAATTGTACTTCTAAGAGTAGTTGTTTTGCAGATTACTTTTTAATATCAAGGCCTTTTTGCACACCAAGTCGTTTTTTGTTAAATCTGTCATCATCATCAAAATAGCTATGCATAAAATCCTTACACACTGAGTCCAATGTATCACCTCTCTTGCTTGCATTTTACACAGCAGCTACCTGAGTTATGAATACATACTGTACAGCTGTACTGCACTCTGCCATAGGCTTATCATTGCTGTTGTGCATTTATAAATAGGCTAATGTTGCCTTCTCTTCGTTGTGAAAATTTCAAGGAGAACATTGCTTCCGTGTACTGTACTGAACGTACTTCTTTTCTTGCTGGCCCCACAGTCCACAGCCCTGTTCATCTGTCTTGTTGCAGATGTACACGTCCTGCAGGTTACACCTCTGGCCACAGCTATTACTGGCAATTATTTTTAGGTTGTTTGTCCATCCGCAGGTACGCATGTCCCATTCTTGTGATCGAGATATCTTAAGAATGAGGGGATTTCTTCAGTTTTGGCACAAATGTTCAGTTGGACTCAACAAAGTACTCATTAGATTTTCATGGTCAAAGGTCAAGGTCACCATGACCGTGTGCCCATCTTATTCTCAGGAACGTGATATCTCAAGAATACTTTGAGGGAATATCTTCAAATTTGGCAAAAATGTTCACTTGGACTGAAGAATAAATGGATTAGAGTGTGGTGGTCAAAGGTCAAAGGTCAGTGTGACCTCACAACACATGTTTGGGGTGATAACTCTAGAATTCACATGCTAGCTATGACAGAATTTCATACATATGTCTAACAGGATATAATTATTGGGTGATGACATTTTATATCCAAAAGGACATAGGTCAACATCACTGTGACAGCATAATATTCTGCACGAAGCACTTTTCTGGCCATTACACAGTGTCAGAAGGGGAGATATTTGGTCAGATACTGAATCGGTGACTCTAGTCTTGAAACTGCGCTGATTGTATAGGGTTTTGTGTTGTTGGGGAGATGATTTGTGTTAAGCATCTATGTTTTCAAAGACATGACTGTTAACCATAAAAAAAAATTGTTTTTTTTAAAGAGAATAAACAGTGCTTTACAGCACATATTTCGTCATTTGTCTGGTCCAGCATATTGGCCCTTTAGTAACAGTTACTGTGCACTTCACATTTGTTATTACCTGTTGAACTGTTTGAACATAATATATTGATGTAATGAACTGCATCTAATTAAGTTACTCACTACTTTAGTAATTTTTTTAACAACATAATTTTTTTAACCATACTTAAGTATTTTTTCTTCTTCTTGACAACATCACTCTAAGTAACAGTACTTTTACTTGAGGGCTGTTTTTGTTTACGTACCACTGGATAAGCTAGACATGCTAACATCTGCAGCTAATGTAGCTGAAGAACACTTGGCAGGGGTTTAGTAAACGGTCAACGTAGCCCTTCTTATGCGTAATTGCTTAGTTTTAGGACAAGATCAGATTTTTCACAGATGTAAAACAAACTGAACACACTGTTTGTAGACATTCAGCACAGTAATAAACTGTAAACAAAGAACAAAACAAAGAATTGTTGTGACTTTTGACATCATTCACAGAAATGTGCAGCTACTGATTTTTTTGTATCACCCGATAATCTCATTCTCATTGTTTTGACGTCTAAAAGTGCCTGTCTATCTGGCAGTTGAATTTCTGCAACAAACCTCCAGCCCACACACACAAGCATGTGTCCGTCAATGCTACACACACACACACACACACTCTCTTTGCTGCTTACTACTGTGTTTGTCTGTGCGCAGACAAGCAGGAAGGAAAAGCCATTAGTCACTAAGGTGCCATCAAGCACTGTTTAATTGTCTCATTTATCTTCCCTGTGCTGCTGAACTCGGCGCTGCCGCTCAGATTCACCGGGGAGCCCTCAGGAGCAGAGCACTCCACCAAATATAAGTATATAATCATTTGTTGCAGCAAGTGGTCCTATATCTTCTGATGTGAGTGTCTCTGACAGAAGTTGAGAAGTGGTGAGCTAGTTTCCGGTTTCACTGTAACATCAGTTTCATGTCAACCATAGAATATTAATAAACTTCCTGTGACATGTTGAGGAAGTTGATGGATGGGTGCACACAGCATATGCTACATTCTGCAGTCATCTTCTCAGCACTGACATCAGAGAGTAAATGCCTTCATGGTAGAAGCCGCAATAGACCAGTAACCCAGTGTTCTGCAAAGTAAAAATACTCTTGTCAATGGAGTCTGGTGGATTTGGTACAACGGCTTCAATTACCAGTCAGAAAAGGCTGTTAAATGACAAAAAAAGTAGTGAAAATATTTTAAATATATCATACATTTTAACGGATATTGACTTTTTTCTGTGGGTCTTTTTAGGTGGCTAAAAGCTAACCAGTAGAGGCAGCTTTTGCTCAGCACTGTTTGACTTAAATGTGCGTTTAGTGAAGATTTTGTACCTGGAAGTTTTTGTGAATAAACATTGTGATTTGGTCTTTAGTTGTTGGCATATTTTAGTCTGGACTGAAGCTGTGGACTGACCGACCTAGAGCAACGATTATCGTATAACGTAATTAAATACAAGCAGCATTAGAAAAAAACGTATTATATCATTTTTTTGTTAGTTTTCTGTTTAAAATACTATCAGTGTCTCCACAACCTTCTTAAAAATTGAGTAGATAGTGAACAACTGTGAAATGATATATGTGAAATATGTGTGTGTCATGCCAAGATTTTCACTTGGCTCATCCCACATGGGATTACAAGATATTATCATCGCACATCTGCTTTTTGCAGATGATGTGGCTCTATTGGCGTCATCACACCATGACCTCCAATATGCACTGGGACGGTTTGCAGCCAAGTTTGAAGCAGTCAGGATAAGAGTCAGCGGCCAGTCTGAGGCCATGGTTCTCTGCCGGAAAACGCTGGATTGCCCCCTCTGGGTTGGGAGTCAGTTACTGCCCCAAGAGAAGGTGTTCAAGTATCTCTGGGTCTTGATCACAAGTGAGGGAAGAATAGAGCGTGAGATGGATTAGCGGCTTGGTGCGGCATCTGCAGTGA
Organism: Chaetodon striatus; assembly: GCA_029783705.1. Lineage (NCBI taxonomy): Eukaryota > Metazoa > Chordata > Actinopteri > Chaetodontiformes > Chaetodontidae > Chaetodon > Chaetodon striatus. Next base: position 3,989,169 of record JAPZEB010000011.1, on the reverse strand, counting down.
TGCGGGCACTGTGCCGGACTGTCGTAGTGAAGAGGGAGCTGAGCCTGAAGGCAAAGCTTTTGATTTACTTGTCCATCTACGCCTCAACCCTCACCTATGGTCATGAGCTCTGGGTAGTGACTGAAAGAATGAGATGGCGGATACAAGTGGCCCAATTGAGTTTCCTTCGTAGGGTGGCTGGGCTCAGCCTTAGAGATAGGGTAAGGAGCTCGGACATCTGGAGGGAGCTCGGAGTAGAACCACTGCTCCTTTGCCTTGAAAGGGGTCAGTTGAGGTGGTTCAGGCATCTGATCAGGATGCCTCCTGGGTGCCTCCTGTTAGAGGTGTTCCAGGCACGTCCCACTGGTAGGAGGCATCGGGGCAGACCCAGAACACGCTGGAGGGATTATATATCTCATCTAACCTGAGAGCGCCTCAGGATCCCCCAGGAGGAGCTGAAAAGCGTTGCTGGGGAGAGGATCATCTAGAATGTTTTGCTTAGCCTGCCGGCCCTGCGACACGGCTTTGGATAAGCAGTTGAAAATGAATGGATGGATGGATCACTGCACATACATATTTAAGTCTTGCACAGAGCATGTACAAAACTGGTGGAAAAGGAAAATAAACAAACTAAAAACAATATCCCAAATATTATTTGAGTAAGAATTTGTTTTTTTCCTCTTCTCTCAGACTTTCTCCAGATGGCTGGCTAATTTATATGTTTCATATGTGAATAGTGCTCTCATTGTTTGTGCATCTTTCAAATTTACAACATTGATATCTATTTTTATCTTACTGATTCATCAGTTAGGACTTTTTGTTACAATCCCTGGGGTCTCAGCATGCTTCATGCCAGAGCAAAGGTGGTTCGGTCTTGACCACCTGGCAGAGCCACCCCTGACAGTCAGTTGTGCACCTCAACATCATCGTGTGTTTCGGCCATTATCACAAGACACCATCCGCTTAGGGAGGCCCACCCGAGGCTGATCAGGTCTGATTCCTTGGTGGTCACTTATGTGCCCAGACAGGATCCCCTCTCTTCAGTCATTGCCAATGACTGCACCTCTCAGCTGTATTGGACAGATCCTTCACCACTTTCCTTTCGGCCTGCCCAGGAATCCCGATTTCCTTGAGGAGCCCAGTGGCAGATCTAGCGAGGAAGCCTCCGCAGCCTAGCTTGATTGGTCGCACCTCAGCTTCCCAGCCTCTAGTCCCTGCTTTAGTCATGAGGTCAGCATAGCACAATCTCTTGCCTTCTCCATGCTCTCCTCCCAAGGAAGTTAGTTCAGTGAGGAAAGCACGCTGACATGACTTTGACCAGAGGACCAGGTCTGGTCATAAGTTGGTCCATATATTGTTCACCCACTACAATATACATTACGCAGTATAAATACTCCAATGCTCTAATTTCACAGTTAACCCGCTGAAATCATTTTAGTTCGGTAAAACAAGTGTAACTGTTACTTTTAGTCCTCTTAAGTGCATTTGCATTATCCTCTGACAATGAAATAACTCAACAGCTTACTAGGCAGGAAGACTATTTCAGGACTAGCTGTCATCCTCTTGTGACTCATTATGATTTCAAAATTACAATGAAGTGTTGTTCCAAAATGTTGCAATTGTAATGTGAGAGATAGAGAGGAAACAGGGGAGCCGGATGAGTGGTTGGGAGTACAGTTGAGTAAAAGCATCCCTCTTCAAACTCCCTCCAGCTGACATACTCTCACTCTGTCTTTTAAACACTTTCAACCACTCGTCCTGCTCTTCTGTCTCTCATATCGCTCCCCTCCATCTCTCCCCCTCGCCTCTCTGTGGGACTGCAGTCATTAATTTCAACATCACGGAACAACACTTGACCTGTTTTTAGCTGCCGGGGTAATGGCCCTGTCTCCGGTGGCGTCCGCTTGGGAGGAAGAAGAGGAGGTGAAATAGGAGGCGAAAGGCAGAGGGATGGAAGGAATGAGATGAGGGGAGAGTTCAGAGGAGAGGACAGCAAAGAAGGTGCGTGGTTGGCATTCTTGGAAAAATACCAGCCAATCATATTTTAACCAGTCACCATTCTGTCATTGCACATTTGCATATAACTTACCTTAGTGCCACGTTTGTCTTGCTTTGAAATGAAAGTAATTTTCCCACAAAAACTATTTAATATTTATTCACTTATGATTATCCATTTTTAATTCAGTCCACCTCACACCAAACATACACACATATTCTTCAAATGCACAAAAACTAAACACAGACACCCAAACAGCAGTGCACTGTAGATCAGTTTTAAGTCAGAACTTTAACAGTCTTTCGACATCAAACTTAAGCAAACTCAGAAATTTAATAATCTCACACACACACACAGTCTAGTACTTCTATCTTTGTGAGGACCCTCTTTGACATGATGCATTCCCTAGCCCCTTACCCTCACCCTACCCTAACCTGAATCTAGCTCTAATCTGAACCCTAAAACCAAGTCTTAATCCTCAGATAGGCCTTTGAAAAAGTGTGGACTGGCCAAAATGTCCTCATTTTGCAAATATGTCCTCACTGTGTTGCTGAAATATGTTTTTTGTGGTCCTCACTGTGCAGCATATACAAGTACACACACACACACAAACACACACACACACACAGTCTGTCTCTTCCTCTCTCACTATAAAAATTCCTCCTCATTAGAATCTGAATCATATTCTGCCAATGTTTTAGTTGAAATCAGCCACCTGTTTGAGATAAGTTACAGGTGGTGAGTTTTTTTTTATTATTTTTTTATTTTTTTATCTAACATGGTGAAGGCATGACCAACCTTACTCTTACTCTTACTATACGTGGCTTACTGTGACTTTTTTACCTTGATGGTACTTGTCCACAGGGGCATTTTTGGACATGAGTGGTTATGTTGCCTCCCAGCATTGGATGCTCGCCACTAAGCACGTGGACTGTCTGCTCCCAGATTTCAAACCGGACCAACATGGTGGGTCATTTGGAAATTCAGACCAACTGTGGTTGCATTACACATTGTTTGGCTTAAACAAGCATGAGCATATTACAGGATTTGCCTAAAATAAACAATGACAGCAATATAGTACATGATGACCAGCGCTAAAATCAACCTTCTTAGTTGTCCCTCCATCGTGACATTAGAAAGTGTCACACTTATTTTGCAGGTGTACTCTTCTTCAGCATTTTGTTGTCTTCTTGGATTTTTCCCGCATGGAAATCTTGACCAATCAAGAGCAGCTTTCTCGCACAAGGCATTTTTATCTGGTCCGCTTGTAAATGCTGCTGTGAGAACATGAACCAACTCTAGGCTATTATGCAACTCTGTAACAAACTTAGTCCCTTTTCAGACCATAGCAAGTGAACGCTAGGACTTCTGAAAATAGTCCTAAACAAATGTGCTAGTTATTCTTGTTTGAGTAAAAACTACAGTATCCAGCTATTTTAGGAAATTATTTAGCTTCTTTTTAAAATGAAATTGTATGTTCATGGCCCGTAAAAAAAGATATACATCTTCAGTATCGTTAAAGTGAATTTGCGAACTGTTTGCCAAAGATTGTAAAATTCTACCTGCTGGGTAGTGATGGGGCATTTTTTACTTGCTGTTTGATCAGGATGTTTGGGTTTTTTCTGCAGAAGAAAATGTGTTTAAACTCATCAAAATAAGGTACCAAAAAAAAGAAATGGCATCCATGGCATAACTGAGTCATCAAATTGACACCAATAACCAGTATTTTTTTTTTAATGAAATATAACCCTATTGTTGGGAACTGACTTCTCTTAGTTAGAATGTATGACACATATTATAAGCATTTAAATTTGCCTTCAGTTTTTGACAAACTGGACAGCTAACTTCCACTCCCTGGATTAGATTGCCAAAAAATATCATAAATCTTGGTCAGTCCTCGTCATGCTCACAGTCAACAAGCAGCCTGTCAGACAAGGGCACCATCCAGACTGCATTCTTACCCTCAATCTGTGCCGTTTGCTTGGTGTTACAGAGCTCTGTGAAAAGTATGTTTATCCTCAGCTGTTAGGAAAGCTGGCTTCCCAACACGCTCCGATACAGAGACAACAATAGCAGCCTGTTTCTTCCACAGCTTTAGCCGTGCTCACACAGTTTGAATTAAGAGGTCAGGCCACTTTTTCTAATGGTCCCTTTTTCATTCCTGATTCACACGGAGTGAACTTAGCTGTTCATTCAACTAAGCAAACAAGCAAAATGGTAGTCGAGCTGAACATTTCAGGTTACAGATAGTCACACATTATTTCAGGTAAAGTGTTATCTAACAGAATTAAGCTGCAGAGTTTAGAAACTTGTGATAGTTGTGCATCATCTTCCTGCAATCTTTGCCTTTTTCTTATTGCAGTGAGCCAAGTCACGTGGAGTGCATAACTATAAAATGCAGAGCACAGAGAGTACAGTACGGTACAGCAAATATTTAGTGTCAATAGACTCTGAACTCGTAACTTCCCTGGGGATACAACAAACTCAGCACAGCAGGGTTTGGGGAGTGATGATGATAACTTTCCCCCAGGGGACTGTGGAGGTGTGGCTTCTGTTGTACTAGCAGTAGTGTGAGTAGAGTTTTCAGGTGAACAGCTGGCAAGGCAGAGCATGAGAGTAATCAGAGTTTTGAAGACCTAAATACATTACCCTATTTCAAAGAGTGAATTGGAAATGTGTCACAGCACGTAGACTGTATCATGTTTGAGTGTTGTGGGCAACGTGAGTCATCTGCCTCAACTAGCTTGTAGAAGGTGTTTCATAATACTTTCACAAGTATTTAAAGCTATGGTCAGAGATCTGGAAAAGGTAAAAAAACAACAACAAAACAGAATTTTAAAAGACAACCACAAGCATATGCATATGCTTCATACAGGAACCCAGTCTTTCCCATATACTTATTTATATAAAGGGATAGTTAAGGTTTTCTGAAGTGGGGCTATGAGATTATCTGTAGTCAGTGTATTACATACAGTAGATGGCAGTTTGCTTGCTCCCTTTTGCAGGAACACATGGGACTTAAGCGGAATTTAAACATCTGCATCAAGTCGACATCGTATTTTTGTCAGCTGAAACCCTTCCCTGAGTGGAAACAAAGCTTTTATTTACTGTAACTTCACAGATCAGAAACACCAAATTGTGAAGACAATAAAGCCTCCACAAAATAGCATTTTAAATCTTGTGTGTGATTTGTCATGGCTTCATATGAGTAGAGGAAATCTCCACTTGTCGTTAGGCTAATTTATACAATGTGAAATGCCATAGGCCTACGCTAATATTGTTAGCATGTTATATTTGTTTGGACTATGTGTTTAGCGTAAGACAGTTGTTTTGTCAGTGAACCTTGTGAGTTATAATGGAACTGAATTTTGTATCGTCACCTTTGTCAAATGTTGCTGTTGTCCCTGGCTTCATATGAGTAGAGGAAAAATCTGCTAGCTGCTAGGCTAATCTATACAATGTATAATGCCATAGGCTTGTGCCAAAAAAAATTGTTGTATTTGTGGGGAAAACCACAAAAGCAGGTGCACAATTGTAGTTTCTTCTCCAACCACTTTAATTACAATATGCGTAAAGTTTGTTATTAAAGATTTAGGAAAGAATAGTGTCAGTAATATTGTTAACACTGTGCTACATTACAGAGAAATACAAAACCGTGCTAATGAACCTTCATTAATATAGGCCTATATTTTATCTACAAGTGCACGTCACACACTGAGCGAGCCGC
>JAPZEB010000011.1:3952734-3967063 GCA_029783705.1 Chaetodon striatus | reverse complement strand
TCATACTGGTTCAAATAAACAATTTGATCATAATTCCCATCTTTGCTGAGCAACAGTTTCATGTAAAGGACTTAAAGGCCTGTCCCATATAGACGCCTGTCCCAAATATAGGTCTGTTAAGTTCAGTCATTTAAGCAAATAATAGCCGGGGCCACTAATTGAAGTTTGATGGTATAATGGAGCTGGATGGCACTCGGCGTCTGGTGCCAAAAAATACATTTGAAAAATAGTAATGTATCCTCACAAAATTCATGAAGGGTTACTCAAGATAATCCACAGACCTTGCTGTAAGCAGTTTCAACTATCTTCTTTCTACCAAACGACCAGAAGCGTGCATCTACTTGTGGACGAGGGGCTCGTGGTTCTAGCAGTAGATGCTGGAGACATTGCATTTGAGTTTTTAAATGGATGCATACAGTCTTTTTCAAAATAATCTTACATCTGTAAAACACCTCATATTTATGTTTACAACAAAAGCAGGTGGTTAGGTTGAGAAAAAAAAAACCATCCTGGTTTGGCAGGAACATTTGCATAAGAAGTGAACAGCAGGCTGCTGGATGAAAGTCTGGGGCTGGTTGGATCCATCCACCTCCCCTACCACCTGCCTTGTAGGAACTTTCTAGCTTCTTATAGTAGATTGTTACCCACTGCATTACAAACTACCACCAAAGGGTGCCCAAGTGCATTGATATGTCCAATAACCCAGCGCTGGTATTTGACAACTGCGGCTGGTGGCCATTACGTCAAAAACTTCTGCCACCCGGAACATCTTATACCACCACAAAAGGTGCCTTTGTGCATCTGTATCTAACACCCACATCACTGACAAAGCGGCAGCATTTGATGAGTTCGGAATGAAAACAGGCTGAAATACCAGGTATAATCAGGCTCTAGATGTCTACAAGTCTTTTCATCTGCAAATTACCAAATCAAAGCTCTAAGCTCACTTTTTCCTGGTACTGCGGCTTCCTCCCACAGTCCAAAGACATGCAGATTGGGGATAGGTTAATTGATGACTCTAAATTGTCTGTCTCTACATGTCAGCCCTGTGATAGTCTGGCGACCTGTTCAGTGTGTACCCTGCCTCTTGCCCAATGTCAGCTGGAATAGGCTCCATAGATGGAAATAAACTTGTATTGATATGTTACAAATATTCAGTTTTTTTCAAACCAAGGTCAAAAAGGGAGAAACTGAAGGTTTCCACAAGTGGAGAGTCGTTTCTTTAATACTGGACATGAGCTTTTTTTAATGAGGGTGATGTATGACATCTTGATTTTAAAGTGAAATGTTATATCAATGTGTTTTCTGCTTCTGTTATGTGACAGATATCTGATATGTGGTTTGGGGGTGGGGGGTAAGTATTTGAAGATTTGATCAAATTCAGATTTGCCTGGATCACTGACAAGTGGCCATGACTTTGAATATGAAACAACACAGAGCTGTAGAGGACTGATGTCCTCCACCCACACCTTTCTCCCCCATATTAAAATATCCTCCTAACTGTCCCTACTCTATTTTTATACACTAGTGTATTTTTTCTTTTTTTTTTTTTTTACAATACACACACTCACTCAGTCACTCACAGCTACACACATTCACACACAGACCAATGGCTGTGAGCTGAGTGAATGAGGTAATGCTGATGCATGGAAGCCACATCAAACCAGAGGGACTTACAGGACACACATGATCCCTTCAGAAAACAGTCCGCTTCGGGGTAAATCACCGATGGGACGCTGTAAAAATCTAAAAAAAAAAAAAAAAATCAACGCTTGATTTACCCCAGCAGACTATATTTAGACTGCGGGGAATTTGAAAAGGCAAAGCTGCTGCAAGCTGTGGCGCATTCTTTTTTTTTTTTTTGTGCGTGTGTGTGTGTGTGTGCAACCTAATGACGTAGACGCCTTGAAGCACAGGGGTGTATGTGTGTAGCTTATGAAGATGACATTTCCCCAGTTAATCTGATGTGATCCCTGAGGTGCAGAGAGCAGCGGTCAGTCTGCAGATGTATTAAAAAGAGGGGGAAAAAAAAGCAAAGGGATGATGAAATTGTTTTCAAATCCACGGTAGTAGACACAGGACGGAGTAGGTCAGGGGTCGGTTTAATAGACTTTATGTCAAGCTCGCTGAATGCAGAGGTGTAAATCCTGGTGCAGATTGTGCTGCGATGTTAATGCTTCTTTTGTCCTCATGTATGCTTCTGTAGCGTGCACAATAAAATCCCCACGTCTGTAATATTCCACAGGATCTCTGGTTTCACTATGATATTTGTAATTTAAGATACACTGTGCATCGTATTTGACTGTGTTGCTCTCCTTCCCAGGTGGATACGACAGGTTTTTCTCAGAGTACCCAGAGTTTTGTATAAAGACCAAATCCTTACCGACCCTCACCAGCCAGTCCAGCATCGACTCTGCCTGCTCGTCTTGTGGGACGCCACACCACGACCAGGTAAGACACCACAGGAGACACGCAGTTGCACTGTCGCACTGACACAGAAAGCTCCCATGTGCAAACACCGGAAGTTATTTGCTTTGTAACATTACCGTGGTTCACTTCATTCAACCCAGTTTCTCCATCCAGTCTGAGTATTCAAAGCAGTGAAAGTCTAAAGGCGACGTGAGAAAACGCAGACGTGAACTGATATTATCTGAAAATCTGTTTGAACGTGCCTGATGATAAACTACGCTGGAGGTCAAAGGTCACTATTGATTCACCTCTGCGTCTCTTCCTGTGACCTGGGTGGTCTGGTTTAGCTGGTCAGTGATCTACTGTTTGAGCCTGCAGATTAAATACAACATTCACAGTCACATGTTCTTTGGGTTTAATTCCCCTGGAGCGCACGAGGAGACGGACGCAGACAATCCAGCCTCTGTGTGTTTTCTAAGAAAAAAGCTTGATAGTCTCAGCAAAATGTCAGATGTTTGTGGGGTTTTTTTTGTTTTGTTTTTTTAAATTCAGTGAATTCTGTAGCTTCCTGTTGGATATCTCGCTCGCTATTTTCCTCTCAGCCTCCACCTCCCCCTCCTCACATTACATCTCTTAGCAGTATTGATCATTTCCTGACGCTGTGTCAGTACCGAGGTCGTCAGCGGCAGTGACATAAACAGACAGCGCTCTCGTCAATAAGTCTCACTACCGGTATGGACCGCCAACTGGCTGACCCCTCAGATCCAATGAAAGAGAGAACCATACTTCTGCTCTTACACTGGAACATGCTCTGTGTATGTTTCAAAATAAAGATGGCCTTTGATTCAGGATATATTTCTTGTTTATGTAACACAGGCTAGATATAGTATGTATGTGTTCTGTGGAAATATTTTCTTTTTACAAAATGTTACAGAACACCACAGAAGACACAACTTGCACAAATACTAGTGGAATTCAACCCAATGTGTCGTATTAATCATAAACATGTAACATGAAAGCTTTATATTTTTCATTATGAAGGATGCCAGCAGTGGTAGTGGTGGTCTGGTGTTGGCTCAGGCATTTAAATGTTATGATCAACATTTAATTTCTTCAAAATAGGGCCAGGCAATACATCAATATTATATAAAAATCATGATATTAGACTAGATGTCTTCTCTTGTTGTCTTTTTCTGGTTGTAAAGGCTGCATTACAGTAAAGTGAAGTAATTTTCTGAACTTACGATACGATTTGATACCATGCGATACCATGCGATACCATGCAATACGATACGATACGATACGATACAATACACTTAATTGTCCCCATAAGGAAATTCGTGTCCAGAAGAAATGAAGTCATTAATTCCAGATTACTGATGATTATTTATGAAAAATGTCATGGTGTAAATATTTTGTGAAAGCACCAATAGTCAGTCCTACAATATCATCACAATATCAACATTGGTTTTTTGGTCAACAGTATTGTTGTATTTGATTTTCTCCATATCGCCCAGCCCTAGTTCAAAGACCCAGCCTTCCCCACTCACACACACACACACACACACACATATTAACATCATGAATTGATGAAGAAGAGGCACAGATCTGTGCAACAAATCCACCAGAATGCAGAAAATTAAGTGTTTGACTCTCAATTTTTTTTCTGGCATTGAGACCCCAAACCCCCAATTTAATAAATTTTTTCATCCCAACGATAAACAGAAACCTACGCCCTTGTATACACATATTTATTTTTTACGTTCCTTGAGAAACTTCCTGTTTCCAAGAAATGTAACAAACCTTAATGTCCCCATTCAGTGTTATGTCATAAATGTCACTGAGTAGAGCTGCACTCTGATGAATTATTGCTGTGGAGCATATTTTTCTCAGAATAACAGTTTTTCTTTCCCCACTGATAAAGTGTGATCACAGGAAAAGTACAAGGTGTCCTCAATGAGGCCTGAGAGAATAATGACTGTAAATCCACAAGATAGATCTGTTGTACTTACCGATGAGCCAAAAACAATGCTAATACTGATCTGATTTTATGGTTTGAGCATGTAAACATCAGTCCCTTCCTACAGTGAGATGTGTTTCCATATGAGGGAAATACCCCTGCTTGAAACTAATAAACTCAATAGTTGCATATTGAACGACCTGCATTAATCTCACAGATAATAAGCGGCCCCTGCCCGATGAAACGCGCGGCTAATGTGATTAGCAAAATATTTAAGCGAGGTCACACTTATACTGAAGTCATCTGCCATCTGGCCTCTGCTGCACGCTGAGACAGTGCATTCTTTGTCTTACATGGCTCTCCGAGCTGGGTCAGGAGATGTTGCTCCACGTAATGATTCAATGAATGAAGACTGACTGACTGACGGAATGAATTATGAACAAGCTGTCTCAGAAGCAAGCAGCAACCTCCGGGCTGAAAAATGAAGCCAACGAGGAAGTGACAAAAACTGCAGTTCCTCAAATGGCCACTTGAATTCCCATAGAATTCACACAGTTAAAATGCCCAGCTTTACAGCAGAAATAAACATGTTTACAGCAAAGTACAAAACACGGTTTTGGTCTCTATAGCTAATGTCCCCCCTCATGACAACTGTACGGGAGGTGAATTCTTGTAGAGCTCACCAGTCTAAACTTTATTTAGGCTTAAAGTTACGCATAATTAGTGGCAGGGTCACTTATGGCTCCAAATATCCAAGATGGCGATGGCTAAAATACCGAACTTGAGGCTTCAAAACAGGAGGTGAATTTGTGTTTTATAATGGAGGCAAAGGCATGACCTGCCCTACTCTTCCTCTGATACGTTAGAAGTCATTACCATAGGCAAGAGGAGTGAGATTGGTTACGGTTAGGTTAAGGCAGAGGTAGGCAGAGTACAGCACGCCATGCCTTCGCTACCCAGGGAAATGGCTAACAGGGGTGTGCAAACCAGTGGGTGACGTCATGTTTTCTCAGAGCAGAAATCAGACTTTCACAACTGATTTCCAAAGAATTAACAAATGAATCATTATTCTCCCGTCTGTCTCTCCTCCAGGGGGGCCCAGTCGAGATCCTCCCATTCCTCTACCTTGGCAGCGCCCTCCACGCCTCAAAGAAAGAGGTTCTGGACGCCATAGGAATCTCCGCCTTGCTGAACGTGTCCGCCGACTGTCCCAACCACTTTGAGGGGGCGTACCAGTACAAATGTATCCCCGTGGAGGACAACCATAAAGAAGACATCAGCTCCTGGTTCCTGGAGGCTATTGAGTTCATAGGTCAGTGAGCAAGTGTGTGACGTGTGCGTGAGTGTGTGTGTGTGTGGTATCTTAGCAGAACAAATGCTTTCCCACGGTGGATAACCACCAATGAAATGAGCTTCCTTCTGGCCACGGCGTGTTTTGTGCTTCATGTGCTTCGTTTTTAGGTCAAGTTGTCAAGAACAGTTGATCTTAGTTTAGTTTGTTTAATATGTCTGCTAGAACATATCAGAGACCTTTTTAATATCAAAAAGACATTTTTACTTATTTCATGATCAAATAATCTGCTGATTATTTTCTCGATTAATCATTTGCCAATAAATTAAAAAAGAAAAAATGTTGAAAATGCCCATCACAATTTTTCTAGATCCGAAGGTGATGATATCACATGTCTTGTTTTGTCTAACTAACTCTAAACCCTAAAGATATTCAAATTATGATCATGTAAAACAAGAAAAAGCAACCTGAAACTATCAAAATAGATCAGTTTTCTTTCATCTGACCAATAATTGTAGATCAAAACATGTTTTTATGTTTACTAAATCTCATATCTTTGTTTTGTGTACTTAGTTTTCACTGCTGGGATATTTCTTCCTTTCCATTTTCCGAGCGTTTGAGAATTTCCCCCATAAAAGAGCTTTGAGAGAAAAGCTTTCATGCACCGGATACACTGTGCATATAGAGCAGGCACATGATGACAAATCAGACATTTATTCACTGGGATCTGTCGAAAATTATTATTTCCAAGTAGTCCTTCATCACACACATTTCAGAGGATTCTGCAGAGGCAGAAAAAGAAAGAAAATACCCAACAAATCTAATCAGATTAATCCGTTGCAGAACAAAACGATGTAACACAATCAGGGGGAAGACAGAGGGAAGCGTTTGGGAAAATATCCCAATCAATCATTTCTCTGGAGCGCGATTTCTCGTTTGTGTTTGTGTATGTAATATAAGCAAGTGTGTGATTTGCTTTTGCTTTGCATATCCACGCCGTGCGTAGACGCTGTGTGTGTCGTTTCCGTGCTGTGAGTGTATGTTCGTGAGCGTGTGGTCTGTGTGTGTGTGTGTAGGTGCTGGTATGCGTCATAGTTAGCTGCTGTGGGACCAGAGTCTGACTCATCCACTGTTACCGGGTGAACAGACGCTGTGGTGGAGTTACCTGAAATCTGTCTGTGTGTGAAAGAGAGAGAAAATGTAGACAACTGAGAAGCAGAGCAAGACACAAAGAATAAGAGACAGGGGAGGAGGTTGCTCGCAATCACGCATCTGTGCGTTTAGAGAAACGCCAGGAAATATTCTCCTGCTCGTGTGCCACAAAGGTCATGAAGCGAGCTGGATTTAAAGCAGTACTTTTATAGAAACAGCAGCATGGCCAGCAGTGGTGGAAAATTAGATTAACCAACATGCAGAAACAATCAAATATTCTGGGCGTCTAATTTCCTGCAGGCCGCCACACATGCTCCGTAACATGACCGTCCACCTCATCATTCAAAGAGAGGCTGCTGGGGAAATTGAGTTGCTTTATTAAACTATTACCTAAATCTGGTTATTCACAGTAACAAAGTAAGAGCGTGCGTCTGAACATACTGAAAAAAGGCAGAGACATAAATAGGACGGGGAGGAAGTGTGAAAGAGGCTGATGACTCAATTTTTTTTGCACTTGCGTGTTTCAGTTAAATGTGATTTGCTGCTTTCTCACTTTGAGGTTAGTTTGACTGCACAGAGAGGGGAAGGCATGAAAGTGTGGAGGAGAAGAAATGAAAACAGCTTGAGGCAAAGCTGTGCATCTGTTGAGTTTAAAATACTTGGTGGCTGGAAAAAAAAAATGCATTTAGGGTGACAGTTTATTTGTTGGGGTTCGTGCTGTCCACACAGAATGATGATCCCTCCTTTATGCATCTGTTCAGGAAGTACAAATTGTCTTACTCAGAGATAAAAAAAAAAGCATGAGGGGCTGCTTGATATTAGCCATCAATTCTCCTTTGCATTTAATGTTGACCAAGATTGTCATGCTGAGGTGTGTCAGTGTTATCAGGCTATGTGGTGCCACCGAGTTCAAGTGGGGCCTTTTTCACCTTAAAATAAATAGCTAAGTTGCTTCAAGATAAAATAAACAGGAAGAGATTGTCATTGTTTATTATGGAAATTTAGCTTCCGGCAAACCACCATGAAAAACAACTCCCAGCAACAAAACAAAAGCAGGTCAAATGCTGTGTTCACACTAGCAGCGACACAGCGGCTACCATTCATTTTCAATGGAAGGCGCTGACATGAGGCTGCAAGCTGACAACGACACACAACAAATGGAAGTTAAGCTCAACTTTTTTCCAATGACGCAGTGAAGCATCAACCAGTCACATGTTTTAGTTTCTAGCTGCGGTAATGTGATATCTAGCTTAGCTAGGTGACGCAGTGCTAGCCTTCTGTGTGCACACTGGGATGCAATTGGGCGACGAATAATCATGTTAAAAAAGGGGCTCAGACATTGGTCAAAGGCAGATATTTTTATGACTAGATATCAAGACTACTTCGTGTTTTGTGGGAAGCAGCAGACATACACAGCCCGTTATGACGTAACTACGTTAACAAGCACTTGAGCAGCACCTTAACATCAACTCAGCGATAATGTAGCTGGTGATGCTGTTGTCGCTTGCATAGGAGTCTAAAGCCAAGCTCGCAGCTTTGCAAGGCTAAGCTAAGGGACAACAATGACTATGTTACATGCACAAAACAGTACACTTGTTGCCCTTATTCCGAAAAAGACAATATGTCTACTCAGCTGTTTACATGGCTAATGAGAAGGAATATGCCGACGATATACCTGTTGATGTGCGGTGTTTAACGTATCCTAACGTGACTTTTATCACATCAAAATATGAAAAAGCATAGCGCTGTTTGTGCTATTTTGTTTCGTTGCATCAAAGTAGTTTTTTTTTCAAAGTTAGCAGTAGTTTTGTATGAACACAGCCTCCTTCTTTCATTTCTTCAACTGCCTTCTTGAAAAGTTTGCAATCGTGATATTTGTGCGTATCCAAAAACCTGCTGATATCCAAGTCTTTAAGAACAGTGGTTCCCAACTGGGGGGTCGCGGTCTAAAAGTGGGTCACGGATTCATTCTGAATGGACTGCAAGTGACTCACAAACTTAAAAATGTTGTACTTTATTTTGAAGAAAAGTAAATTTCTGGCACAGAGCCTTTATTTTGAAGTGCTGTTTCCTGCTGTAGAGTGGGTCGAACTAATGACAAAGGAGAAATCTGGACCCTGTAGCTGGACCAGTTGGGACCCACTGTTTTAGAATGGTTAAAAGTAGGAGTGTGTGTGTTTCTCCTTCTGACCAGAAATGTAGGCTTTCATTGGGAGAATATTAGTGTGCATGTAACTTCTGAAGTCAACACACTAACATACTGACATTGACAATGTGCTGATATTTACCAGGTATCATGTGCCGCCATTGTCGTTTCAAGTGTCAATGTTTGCAATAACATTTGATATTTTTTAGTAGCCCGTAAAACCTAAATTATATGTATTATCCAAGGAAACATCTGACCTCTGACCCCCCTCTCTCCTCAGATTCAGTACGGGACTCCAGCGGGCGAGTACTAGTCCACTGTCAAGCAGGCATCTCCCGCTCCGCCACCATCTGCCTGGCCTACCTGATGAAGAGGAAGCGGGTGCGTCTGGACGAAGCCTTTGAGTTTGTACGCCGCCGTCGCAGCATCATCTCCCCCAACTTCAGCTTCATGGGCCAGCTGCTGCAGTTCGAGTCGCAGCTCCTCGCCACCTCGTGCGCCGCCGAAGCGGTCGCCACGGCGAGCCCGCTGCTCGGACCCAAGTCCTCGACGTCCACCACGGCGACGGCGACCACGCCCACCTCTCCGTTCATCTTCAACTTCCCAGTTTCGGTGGTGAACCCCGCCTACCTGCACCACAGCCCGCTCACGACTTCCCCCGGCTGCTGATGGACAGCCAATCGCAGCCTTCCCCCAAATAACTGACTCAGCACAGACTGCGCTGCCATTGGCTGGAAGAGCTGTCAGTCCTACTGACCGCTGCAGTATGTACATGCTTCCAGGGCGGGGAGGTGAGAAGCGACACGGTGCCTGATTCAAAACTGAAAGACTGAAAAAAACAAACTTTTTAAAGTTCAGAAACCAGCCAACGCTCCTTCCATTTTAAGATTTCTTCAATTTGACCAAAAATGAACCGGCTTTCAAAACTTGTTTGAGCAGACGAGTTGGGACGGAGTGTTGGACTGACGTTTGCTGATGATACACCCTCTTCCTTTAAAAACAACAACAACAACAACAACATGCACAGGGGCACACTGACACACAAACACCGACACAGAGAGGCATGAGCGGCAGCAAACTCTCTCTCTCTGCCTCACACACACATACACACACACATTCATGACTACCAACTGAATAAGCTCAGTATGAAGACAGGGTCTGTTGCTATGGAGACAACAGGTCTTTAGGAGAGGAGATGGACACAGGAAGGAAGGAGGAATTTTAAGCACCCGCTCTTTCCCCTTTGGGTGTCCCTCCTGTTGCCAGACAAAAGAGATGGATGGAAAAAAGAGGGGAGGAGACGGTGATAGAAAGCAGGAGCCTCTTCAGTGACAGGTGCTCTGACCGGAGCTTCCTGTCTTTCATACGTCCTCTTCCTCTCTGCGTCTCTCTCCCCCCCCGCACACCTTCCTCTCCTCTCATCTCCTTTTCATCCTTTTTATATTCCTTCCCTCCTCCTCCTCCTCCTCCTCCTCCTTCTCTTCTCATCTCTTCCTCTCATTTTCACCCCGTCCGCCCCCTTCTCCTCTGCTCCTCATCTCCTCACTGAAGAGGCTAAATAAATAAAATCAGATGCCAAATAAAGGCCAGGGCCCTTTTTAAATGGACTGGGAAACCCCACTGCAGGCCCCTGATACACACAGTAGGAAACCCCGTCTGCTACATCACAAAAAAAGTTGTTTTTTGGATGAAAGGGCTGAAAGAAAAAAGCTGTGAGGGAATGATGTCATCACAAAAATTAGGTTTTGCTAATTTGGGGCAAATGTTGGAGCACTGGCTCTGGAAGACAGCCGCTTAAAGGACCGTTCTGATGGTTTTGTGTGTTTCAGCACATTAGAAATAATTTATTTTTTACCGTTAACCATTTAAACAAACTCCAAATATTAGCTCCTACAGGATGCTTTCAAAAGAAGGTTTTTATTTTAGTTAATGGGCTAAAATGTGCATCACTGCCGAATGGTCGTTTAAGATGTTTGTGCCTTGTTCACAAAGGTATCCCATGGATTCAGGCATGCTGCTAGGAAGCCTATTGCTGAATGTTAGACTTAAAAAAAACAAATTTCAGCATTTCAGCAGCGCAGTACAGACTTTTTTTTCCACAATGTCTAAAGAGCAAAAGCTTCTCTCTTCATCTCTCACACACCCACAGATGGACACAAACACAAAACATACCGTATTTGAGTGAGACCATGTTAGACGTTACACCGACAGTCGATTTTCAGGCTGAAAAAACGTACAAATATATATGTTTAAAGCAATTTCTGAACAGATTTCCCCAAGCTATGAAGACAAACTTCCCTAAACTATGAATATAAACTCATGAGTATTGGAAAAAAAAAAAAGTGCTTTGGCTCGTTAAATTTTCTCACTTATATTCTCATGGCTAGATTTTCAAAGCGGGTACATTCAAACATTAGTGTGTTACACTCTGCCTACCAAACATCAGGGACCCTCAGTGTTGCTCCTTTTAAGGGAAATCCAGGTTAAAATAAAACACTTATTGATTTCACTTTTTTAAATCCATGCTTTAAAAAAAACGGACCGATGGAGAAAAAGAGAAGCTAGCTTTGAGCTTTGAGATCATAATCCAATAACAGGAAGTTGTCTTTCTAATTTTTTTTAAAGATCGTCCACAGCTTTTTCTGACATCATGCAATACCGTACTTACAATCCACTCAAGGGAAACAACAGCAGCAGCGACTTTTTAAGGCATCACACCCCCAAACATCATGTCGACTCTTCGTAATGTCACGATTTGAGACAATGTTTGTATCGCTTCTGCTTTTGACCAGGCTAAGCTTTACACTCTGTGCTAGGCATCCAAAGGCACAAAGTCCAAACCATGGTTGCTTTTATACCCGGGTCCTGACGTACTCACGACAGATACACAAGCACACACAGACACGTACACACAAACACACAGGGTTTCAAAGAAAACAAACCTTTTTCTGTTTTTTTGAAGATTGTCGGCACCTATCTCTGTAGCACTTTGAAGTGATGCAATACTGTATTTATAATTTATGATTGATTTGCACATCATGGTGATGGTAGACTGACTAGGCTTTGCATAAAGACGTTTTGTCCACGTAGAGAGAGACAGATAGAGACAGAAGAGAGCCAATCAGTGAAAAACGCAATACTTTGTACACATCTGTGTGGTAATTGTCTGTCCGTCCGTCTGTCCGTCAGCCTGTCTGCCTCTCTGTGTTAGTCCATCTGTCTAGACTGTCTCTTTGTCTGGTCAATGCTGTTTACCCATCATGGCAATATCAATCCTCCACTGGGACATTTATATATAAAAAAAAAAACCAACTTTCCCTCAATTTTATTGTGGAATGAATGATCTGTGCATTTATTTATTACTGAAGATCCACCGTTGAATAAACAATGTTCTTAATTAACAAGGTGTGTGTGCTTTCTTTGGATGCTGTTGTTATGGCTGTATGTGCTCTGTGCTGCTGTGCCTTTTCCCTCCTTTGTAGATCTGCCCAGGTGTGCTGCATCAGGTAACAAGGTGCAGTGCACCTGGCATGGAGGAGGTGTTTAAGAGCTCCTGTGCCAGCAGCAAAAGGAAAGAGGCTCTGGTGTGGATTGCTGGTCCTGCTGCCTCTCCCCATGGGATTGTTGTTTTCTTGTGTGTTTGTTTTGATTCTAATAACTCCCATGGATTGAGTGTTTTAAAAGGTGTTTGTGTAATTGTTTTTTTGAGTCAGATTTGGAGTTTTGTTCGCCCCATAGGGCCGCCCAAGGGTGGGGCGTAACATTATTTATCATGGAAATTGATGCAGTGAAAAATATATTTGCGTTAAAACCTACATTGGGGGTGGTGTAGGAATTAGTGCATGAGTAGAAGGACAGCAGATGATGCAGGTTTTGAGATGCGTTCAAGAAAGGAAAAAAAGCACACACCAGTAAATGACTCATCTAATCACAGATTGGTGACGTAACAGTGCAAAAGCCAGTTGAGTGGGATTTTTACTGAAGTGCCTCTTCTTACAAATCAAGCTTCAAAAGTATATATAGTTGTCCAAAATAGTCCATGAAGGCCAGAGGTTGAAGATAACAAGTGGACAGTCAAATATAGTCAAGTAGGTGGACATGTAACAGTAAAACCCACAGAATCAAATGCAGTGAAATCCAGTATCAGTGAAACAATGACTGACGATGCAGGGCTTGTTGTGTTTGATTTCTTGATTGCTTAAGAGCGGATTTTACATGACAAAGTTATGGAAACAAAATATTTAAGCAGAATATAGGTAAATGTTTGAAAGTATTCCTGCAGATGTAGATTACAGATGTGATTCTAGCATTCCAAAAATGTATTTGGCAAGTTTATCAAGGCAAATTTGTCAGTAAATATTTAATATTCAGGTGCTACAGTTGGTTTTGCTTGTTTCTGCTTTACATGCTATAAAACAACAGAGATTTTTAACAATATGTGATTAAGTGGGAAAGCTATGGACAGCATGTGTATTATTTGTCATTTAAAATACCAGGAACGTCTTTGTGTGGTATTTCTTATCTGCACCCTGTCAGAGAACAGAATATTAGTATGTAGCGCCACCTAGTGGTCATAAGATTTAACTGTCCCCTTTCAGCCTATTTTTAGCCACAAAGCATAAGCAAAGGACTAACCCAGCAAAAGGTCAGACGGTGATTCCTAGGAAAGCCATTACAAAAAGTCATAGTAACGTAAACAATGACAATTCATATAAATATGCTATGAAAATGTCATAATGTATTATGTAAAAGATGTAATTTAAGTGTTGTAGCAAAGAAAGACATAGAAATGTCATCAAATATTTTAAAGCATAGTATGGCACAAAAGAAGTCATTAAACCATGTCATAGTATAGTATGTCGTAAAAATGTTATAGCATAACACGCCATAAAAATATTACCAAAAATATTACGGTACAGTGTTATTTCTAAATTCCATAGTATGGCATTTCATAATAAATGTCATAATACAGTGTCATGGGATAGTATACCATTTTTTAAAAAAAAGTCGAAAAAATGTACTTATAGAAAGATGTCATGTTATAATATGTCATAAAATTATAACAAAAATGTCATCTTGTAGTATGCTCTTAAAATGTAACAGCCATAACAGAGTATGGCTTATAAATGTCATAATATGGTATATCTGAAAAGTAGTGTAGTGTGTATTCCAAAACCATGTTAAAAAAGTCATAGTATAGTATGACGTCCCAAACCATGAAAAAAAGTCGTATGTCGTCCAAAACTATGAAACAAAAGTCATAGTATAGTATGTCATCCAAAACGATGAGAAAAAATCATAGCATAGCATGTTTTGGGTGTCATACTATACTATGACTTTTTTTCATGATTTTGGATGTCATACTATCCTA
>JAPZEB010000011.1:3888505-3905858 GCA_029783705.1 Chaetodon striatus | reverse complement strand
CTAACAGTTATCTTTTATAATTGAGATATCGGCATCTGCTATCAGTCAAACTGTTAATCTAAACATCTGTATTAGCATCCCTACAGAGTGCACAACATGGCATGATATTCACTGCTTCGAATTAAGTAGAAAATGCTCCTTTTCTTTGACCCGTCGTCTCGGGTGACCGGTCTTTCTAACAGTCACAGTTTGAACCTCCTCAACATCCGAACAGATGACAGAAATCAGCCGAATCAGCCCAGGAACAGTGCAAAGTGTTATTTTTCCTCTGTCAATCAGTAGCTCAACCAGACTGTTAACCCTAGTCTGTGTGTGTGTGTGTCTGTGTGTGTGTGCATCAGGTAGAAAGAGAATGACATGAAGCCAGACCAGAGCTCGTTGTCTGTTCTGCTACGATTCCCTGCCTACCTGCCAAAGCATCACACTTCAGACCCTGACAGACCCTCTTCATCTGGATAACCCCATTACTGTCTGTCTTGGCGGGTAAAGACACAACGATTTTCACTCTACACCAAATACTTCTGTCAAATACTTTGCCGGATCTTACCAGGTCCTGACATTTGGTGGGTGGTTTTATCCGAGGCATATTACAGAGCATCATGAGCGCCTACATTTTTAACACGAGTGGGCCCGGTGCAAATCAAACTGCTAACAGCGGCTATGATTAAAACTGAGTGTTATGGTCTGAAATGTTATCGGACGGGAAATTTGGCCTTTAAAAAACCAGAAAGGTTTGCAATTTGACTGGAATCAATGTAGAGAAAAATACAAACACGTGAACAGAACACATCTGATTCACGGGGAACAATATCCGCCTGACATTTAACAAAAATCACTACGATCAGGACTCCATAGGAGCAACAAGAGCAGCCACAAAGGTCAGGACATTTTGTTCCATTTTCATTTCAAAATCAAGACAAGGTTATTCATGCCGAGATTTCAATGAGTCACTGTCAAATTTGCATCATACAAGTTTTCATCATGTAGATTCATCATTTTGTGTTGTGAATCACTGCTTCACATGAAAATGCTTCATTACAGATCTAAGAACAATAAACCCATATAATTTATCGTGTTTTCTTAAGTGGGCTCAACAGGTGTTTGTACAACCTGTGGACTGACAGATCAGGCACTTTTGGGGATTAAAAAATTCAGTCCATGTTCAATCACTCTGCTCACGTTCCTGGACAGGTTTCCACATTATCTCCAAACCATAATGAGGCAATTAATAAAGATTTTTGCTCCCTCAGACCAAATTATTTCCCAGGATTGGTGTCATTACACATACAAAGGCTACTGAGGTCCTGTTCTTTTTTCCATGTCAATTTATTTCAAGTTAAACCAACACTGACTGTTTGTAGGGGAATGAATTGTCTACCACTTAACCTTTTAAAGGAATACTAATTGTGTTATTGTTTGACTCTGGTGTTGGTTGGGAGCCAGGCAGCGACACACGAGCAGCTCCCGTATTCAGCAAGCGAGTATAGACAGGTTTCCTTGTTGGACAGGGCTGTCTGTGTGGACAGTACTGAGCATACGACTGGATAAATGAGACTGGGATTATACTGCGTAAGTCGTGTGAGAGTTTGTAAACAGATATTTTGATATAGTTTTGCTGTTGTTAAATGCAAACCCTGTTACTTCAATTCATCAAGAATTTTCTCTGTTTCTGGATTCTTTGTTTACAGTGGAGGCATGCAAGTAAAACAAAGTTTACGTCACTTATTCAATGCAACATGGTGTAAGGCGTTGACATATGAATTAGTATTTCCTAAATAGCAACACCATTTTTGGGTGTGGTCTGCCAGACTTAAGCGAACTGAATCTTTTTAATTGTTACGGCCTTTGCACACTGAGTCCGTGCGTTTATTGAATCTGTCATCCAAGAAAAAATTATTACACACATAAACCTTTCACACTGATTCTGATACGTTTTATTAAGTTCGTTGTGAAAATTCACAACATGTGACAAAATGAAAAGACTGTGGCTCAGAGGTAGAGCGGGTCGTCCACCAATCGGAAGATCAGCGATTTGATCCCATGTCAAAGTATCCTTCGGCAAGATAATGGACCCCAAATTGCTCCCGATGGCTGTTCCATTGGTGTGCGAGTGTGTTAAAAACTGAGTAGCACGTGGCACCTTGTATGGTAGCCTCTAACACCGGTGTATGAATGTGTGTGAATGGGTGAATGTGACTCGTAGTGTAAAAAGCGCTCTGAGCAGTTGAAAGACTAGCAAGGCGCTACAGGCGCCATTTACCATTTACATTTCCTCCTTTGCCTCTCTCCACTGGAGTTACCTATCTGGCTGTTGCCACTCCCTAGCCTCCCTTTGAAACTGCAGCTGCATGAAGGGATGGAGCTGTCCTCCCTCTCTGTCCTCCACATTCTTCGTGCGGTCCACACCCTCCTCCTTTTCATCATCATCCACCCAAATATTACTATCTGACCCGTCCAGACATGATTCTGTTTTCCCCGTTCCTCTGTCTTGTCGCAGCTGTGTCCTGACGCCACACTTTCTTCACTGATTCTTGGTCAAATGTCTCAAAGGGCTTCTGACACGTGCCAAAAACCCACAAAGAAATCGTACCTGTTCTGAAAATTTTAATGACGGATGAATGTTTCAATCTCAGTGTGCACACGTGATCGATACGTGCGAAAAAAACAGACTTAATGTGCAAGGGCCTTTAGATCTTTGCAGGAATTTGGACATAAAGCTGTCACCAGTTATCACATTGTTGAACTGACAGACTGGTCTGGAGGTTGAGAGATACCGTATTCAATATCTAATACTACAAATTCATGTAACTAAAAACCTTCAAGCAATGACACAATGTCAGCTGTCAGTTATAAAATTACGACCACACTACCTTGACTGTATCCAGATCTCCAGCTTTTGCAGCTTCCAGAAGTCTGTAGTCCACATCTGAGTTTCTCACCGGTACGTTCTCTACAGAGCAGCAGGAGAACATCGGAGAAGGATATATTAAAATGCAGAAATTATTTGCAAAGCCACAAATGATCATCAAAGCAAAATCATTCTCTGCAAATGGCCGGAGTTGAGGAGAGAAGATGAGATTAAACAAGTCCCCAGCTGCAAACAAATCCAGGATGTCACTTCCGGTGCTGAGTAATTTAAATTCACTTTACACACACGGACGTCAGTTTGTGGACAATTTCATCTTGCATCTAAAAAAAACTGCATTTCCTGCTAAAAATGGTGTTAAATGACCAAATTTCCTCAGTCAACTGTGTTGATTTACACCTTGACAATGACTGACAGGAGAGGATGATTCATCAATCGTCTGCCACCCCCATACAGCACAACGTACAACTAACTGATCATAGCAACTACTGTCTCTTTGGAGGTGAATTGTCCTATTGATGTTTACATTACATTACAATACTGAGGTTAAAAGTGAGAGCAAATAAGAAGGCCAGGCAGATATGTTGGAGGTTTCTCCACAGCTGCTCTACTTAAAGGAATATTCCAACATTTTGGAAAATAAGCTCGTGCTTTCTTGATGAGAGTTAGATGAGAAGATATCACTCTAATGTCTTTACGTAGCTTTGCTTAGACTGGAAAGAGGGGGAAACGGCAAACCTGGCTCTCTTTGGAAGGAGAAAATCAACCTACATTCACTTCCCACTAATTAATACAATTATTTAACTCATGTGAACAAAAACAGTGTTGTAGTTTTACAGATGATAATGTGCCTGACTATTTTTTGGCTCTGTGCAGTAACTTCTTGAAGTCTCTGTGTTTTATGAACACCTGTTCAGTTCAGTTTCCTCTACCCCTGAACAGACGAGTTGACTCACTCTGCCTGCGCCGGCGCTCTATGTGCACCTTCAGTCGGAAAGTATCAATACCGACCTTTCAAAAAACAATCCCAGCTAATCCCTCTGTTGCTAGCTGGTGCATAGCAACCAAAACACAGCACCTACACATCTGCGCACCCAGCCACCCACGCGCACAAAGGGTGGCATACCGTTGAGTATTTGCTGAACAGCTTCATTTCCCATTTGAGCAGCAGTGAAGCCCTGCAGTGACACCAGCGAGGCGTCTGCCCCGTATCCTAGCAACAGCCTGCAGGTCTGTAGGTGGCCTGCCATAGCCGCGCGGTGCAACGCCGTCTGACCCAGCGTGTCCAGGGCGTTCACCTGTAAACACAAAAACCTTTAAATCATGACTCTTTAAAGGTCCTGCAGTTACATTGTTCTCTAAACTGCTTCACTTCTTTACAAGAGTCCACATTTAGATGGATTCTGTCTTTTATATTTGTAATAAATTTAGATCACTTTGTAGAGATCTGTTAGTTTTTTCTGTTGATCAGTGTCACAAAAGCAACACATTGTGAATACTTTTGATAAGAACTATACATGGAAATGAAAAGTAGATACCCTCGACACACACAACATGCAAAGTAAATACATTTATGATATTGATTTATGTGCGGATAAGAGAGATACAATTATAAAAAGCATATATTTTAAGAGGGTTAAGGTGGAAGTAAAGAGATAATAAATGTGATAGTAGATATATTTATCTCGAATTTTGGTCACAAAATGTCTTAAAATCAGTGTTAGTGAGCACGACTTCTCCAAGGTAATCCATTCACCTAAAGCATCATTACTAAACAGGTGTGCTTTGGGATGGTCAGAATAAAAGACCACTCTAAAATGCGCAATTTTATTGAACAAAACACAAAGACACATCCATCCATCTATCTAAATTTGCTTATCCGGGGCCGGATTGTGGGGGCAGCAGGCCAAGCAAAGCACCATAGACGTCCCTCTCCCCAGCAATGCTGTCCAGCTATTCCAGATTAGATATGTGATCCCTCCAGCATGTTCTGGGTCTACCCTGAGGCCTCCTACCAGTTGGACATGCCCAGAACACCTCCAACGGGAGGCACCCAGGAGGCATCCTGATCAGATGCCCGAACCACCTCAACTGACGACGCGAATTAGCAGCAACTCTACTCCGAGCTCCTTACCCTATCTCTAAGGCTGAGCCCAGCCACCCCAAAGGAAACTCATTACGGTTGCTGTATCCGTAACTTCATATTTTTAGTCACTACCCAAAGCTCATGACCACAGGTGAGGGCTAATATGAGGATGGACCAGTAAATCGAAAGCTTAACCTTCCAGCTCGGCTCCCTCTTCACAAGGACGGTCATTGCAGAAGCCGCACCAAACCGCTGATCCATCTCATGCTCCATTCTACCCTTACTTGTGAACAAGACCCCGAAATACTTGAACCCCCTCGCTTGAGACTTGGACTTTGAGCAACTCCACCAGGGCTGCTGCTCATGAATTGAGTGTTTACTTAACAACCATGAGTCATCTACAATACCATTTTATTGAATTTGGCAGTACATCCAACCGCAGGACTTCAACATCCAGTGTCTTCACCTGCAAGATTGTCTGGGACCAGCTATACAAACAGCTGATGTGACAAATAGCTAGCATAACTCTGTACAAACTGTCAGAACTCATCTCAAGGAAGCTCATCTGCACGCTCATCATCCTCACGAGGGTCTTGACCTGACAGCAGTCTGTCATCGTAACCGACTTCTGCAGTTGTGAGGATAGTTGGATGCACTGCCAAATTTAGGGAAACGACATTGAGATGTCGTATGGTCGTGAAATGAATATTAAGTCCATGGGCAACAGTTCTGGGGAACATTCCTGCTGTCAGCATGCCAACTCCCTGAAAACTCCTGCAGTGTGTGGCTATTTATTGTGACCAGCCCAAGGCACACCTGTGTAGTTATGATGCTGTTTATTCAGCATCTTAGTATGCAACACTTGTCAGGTGGATGGATTAGCTTAGAAAAAGAGAAGTTCAGGAAAACTGTATCCAAACTTTGAGAGTAATATATCTTGAGAGTAATATATATTGTGGTTTACCTTGGCACCGTGTTTCTGTAGCACCTCCATGATGTCATTATGAGCACGTTCTGCTGCCACATGGAGAGGAGTCATGAAACTACAGAGAGAGGAGAGAAAGGAGGAGATGAAGGTGATTGTTAAACACTGGTTTAACTTTGCCAGAGTTCCTCAACTAAGATTTGGGGCTAATAGTCCTGATGGCAGGGATTTAGAAATCCGGACAGTATGATTTCCACTAAAGTCAAAAATACAGATGGCCCTCTTTCTATTAAACTCAGACAGAGGCTGTATTTAGGATGCATTGTTGTACTCATCATGCATGACTAGAGGTCAGTCTCTACTGGTGGAATGGGCAGCTGAGCTGAGAAATGACTGTGAGTGGTGGGGATAACGTTAGAGGACTGTTAACAGCCAGCCAGCAACGGCACAGCGACAGCATGGAGAAAAGGTGCATTTCCACATCTCAGTTGGTGAATTAAGGGTTTTCTGCAACCAAACCAAGCCACTGCCCAGGCTAAGATGGTTTTGAAGAGTTTTGTTTTGCTTCTGTAAAGTTATTATGAACTGTGTTTTACATGAGATAAAAAGGCATTTAAGCTAGTCGTAGTTCAGTGTAAGGGAGTGAGGATGAAATGTCAGGAAGGTATTCAAGTATGAAAAATAGATACCACTAGGGCCTAAACAGTATTGTAAAAAGCAACTGCAAATTCTCACAAAGTTAATCTCCTATTCTGAAAACAAAAGGAGAACAGTTTCAGTCATGGTAGATGTTGTGTGATAAACTTCAATACTGTGTCTACAAAACGGATGTTTGGTAGACACAGTCCTCGTGTTAACTATTGCAGTCAATAGAAAGACAAGCATCTTTAAACATCAGTGTGTCATGTTTTTGTAAAATTAATGATCAATGATCCAATATCATCGATGCAAAGTGAACACATCGATCTATATCGTCGCCTGCAGCATACGCTTTCATTTTTAAGTCTGTCACGGGCAAACAGCAGGAGACAAATGGCAAGCAGCTGAGAGAAAGACAATAAGGACAACGATATTTACTCTGGGAAAAAAACGCAGTGTGGAAATATATTGGATTTCAGAGAGGATACAGGTCAACAGACAAAGTACATGGTGTATATTAACAATGGTGTTACGAAATAAAACACAACGTAACGTTACCTGCCTGGATGACATCTCACTCTGTTAACTCCTCACTACAGCAACATTGGCTGCTCTGTTTTAACAATGTTCGGCTGAAAAACTGTGCATGCAGACCGAAATTCAACTAAGCTGTTCTGTCGGGAGATGCAGTGACTTTAACCAAGTGAGAAAAATAATAACGTTACATGTCATTTGTTAAGGTATGAGCACAGGAAGAAAAAGTCCGCTAGCCGCTAGGCTAATTTATGCAACGTAAACATGCTTAAGGTAATGATGTGTGACTAGCAAAAAAACAACTGATGTGTTTATGAACCTTGACAGTTATTACTGAGCTGAATTTGATACTTTTGTTAAACAATGTTGTTATTGATCCATGTTTTATGGCTGTTGGGAGAAGTTTGTCTTCAGGGCTTTAAGCCAGATAGACCTGAAGCTTTAGGAAACAGATGATGGTTTGGGTTCAAATGAAGATTTCTTCTGAGAAAGTCTTTCTGGCAGAAAGCCCTGAAGGTTAACTTATCTAACGTGCTGTTTTATGTGTTAGTGGAGCCACGTTGAAGAAAACTTTACTGCACTGCAAGCAGTTACAGTTACTTACATAATTTATATGTTGTTTTTATCTTTTATGGCCAAAAGCAAAAAAGTGGTGGCAGTTTCTTCTGTAACCAATTGTGTAAAAATGGGCAGATAATATTGTTTCATATTGATCGCAGACCCGTAAATCACATCGAATCAAAATCATTTCATGGCAAACTTTCGACACAATATGGTATTGTGATGAAACTGGTGGTTTACCCCCTTAATAAATGACAGACATTATTACATGTCTGGATGAAGTATAAAACTTCTCAAAATTTTGTGCTGTTTGCTAAATTTTTTGCACTAGTTTAAAATCTGCTTTTACACACAACTCTGGTGATTGTCGAAGTCAAACTGTAAAGACATAGAAACCTATAGTTTCTAAACTTGGCAGGTGGCCTGATAAGATCATGACTCACTCTTGGTGTCTCAGGCTGAGTTTGAGCCCTGTGTGATGCCATTAAACTGGTAATGCCAACTCAGATCTCCAACATATTTTCACTTTGAGAACTTTTGAATATTTTGGTCTGAGCAGTTCAGCTGATGGACTATTGTGTATTTCCAACTTGTCTCCTCCTCTTCCCTGTGTCATCTTCTTCCTGAAAATGCCCAAACTGACTGATGTACAGCAGCTAGAACTTGTATTGTTTGTTTTACATGGAATAAACCTTCATGAAAACATCCTCATCTAGTGTTTGACTTTGTTGTTGAAAGTGCTAAATACCACCTGTTGGCAGCTTCAGTCCAAAAGTACTGATATCATCCTCCATACGTATAATTATTTTGTTGACAGCTTGAGGTTTGCACACAAATATAATAATGATCTCTCTCTGTGTTTATGAGCAGATGAAAACAGCACTCACTCTTTATTCTTCTCATTTACGTTGGCGCCCTTCCTCAACAGCAGCTCCGTCACCTGTTTCCTCTTGGGGTGCGGCGATGCTACTGCACAGTGCTAAAACACAGACACAAACAACATCTTAGCATCTCCGCAGCAGGGTAGGAATCTGTGTGTGCAGTAAAGCTTGTGTGTTCGTCTCACCAGCGCAGTCTCGTGTGTGTGCGGGTGTTTGAAGTTGATGATCTCCAGCGCCAAGGTCTTCTTAGCCTTGGCCATGTCAGCTTCGCGAGCAGCTTGAAGCAGCGAGTGGCCCTTGAACTCATCTGAACACACACAAAATGTCAACATGTCAGGAACAGAGAAAACAGCCTCAGCGTCAGTGAAATTTCGAGTTTATTTTTGACAGGTTTCCTACAAACCCGAAAGCGTCTGAACCCACAGAGGAGCGTCTGGTGCTTCAACTGAATAAAAAACTTGACCCAACCTGGATTTATGAGGTTCCCACCCGACCACAACAATATATTCACTTGCAGCGACCCTGCAGCATACAGATACTTCTGAAAGATCACTTCAAAGTTTTTACCAGCAAACTAATAACTTGATGATGATGCAACAGTCTGTGTGCTGGAGTTGGAGCGGAAATAAGCGATTTACCCCCCCAGGACTAAAAAATACAAACTATTTTGCTTCAGAAGCATTTCAGGCTGCATCAAAAGGAGTCTGTTCAGGTCTATCGACCAACTGAGCAACAGCATTTATAATCAAACATTTAAACAACTGGTTTGAGCACCACACAGAAGTCGCATCCTCAGGGGAACGTGGTCGACAGAAAGAGATAAGTCAAAACCAACAACATAAAGAACAGCTGATGACTGGGGAACAGAAGCTGCCTCTGCAGTACATTCTTTTAAAAGAAGCTTCAAGTCGTTTTTCATCCTTTGTTAGTCGACCACAATGCCTCACAAACTTTTGGGTTTGTGACCCCTTAAAATGAAGCAGTGTCTACCTCTGAGTCCTCATCACAGCTAACAGCCTGAGTGTGGACAGGCACTGAGTTCAACCAAAGTGATATTTCCTTCTCTAATTATTTCATTTGAAGGTTTTTTAGACACCTGAAGAGAAGACAGTAGTATTTTTTTAAAAGTCAGGAAATATGAACATAATTTTCTGTCACAGAAACAGAGATCTACATCACTGCAAAGGATCTGCACTAGGTGTTAGCCTGATTTTTCTCCTCATGTGCCGCTACTTTCATGTCAGTGTGAAAGCCAGTTTTTAGTGCCTTAAAACATGCTTAAAGCTACAGTTGGGTACTTTTATATAAATAACCTTTTGTCATATTTGCTAAAACTGTCATTATACCCTTACAGTAGTACATCAGATGGATAATTTGTGTCTCCTTGTCATGCTTCTAATGGCATTTACAGGAATCCACCCCTTTGAACCAAAACAACCAATAAGAGCCGAGGAGTCTCTAATGCAGCCGTTGACCATGTCAATCACTGCTCATGAACTGTGGTTGAACTGTCAAACTAGGCTGCGCTGATCAAATATAAATCAAGATTCTGTTACTGCATTTCCTAATTCTCGCCTCAAATGTTTTCTGAAGCATATGTTAGTGTACTGCGCTCTAAGACTCTAAGACTATATCCACACGAAGACTTGCCTTTTTGAAACCGCCAAATAAAATGACAGGATTGCAATAGTGTTCTGTAAACATGGCACCGACGTCAAGAATGCCACTGCGGTTTCAAGCCACTGAAACCGCATAAAAAGGCTGCAGTATATATGCCAGCCAGGAGATGGTGCGCCACTAAAAACCGGAGCATACAACTCTGAACCGGAGAAGAAGACGCTGAGCGTGCGAAAAAAGCTTTCGTGGTGCATACAAATGGAAGACGAAGAAGATCGCGCATTTGCCGTACACGCGCAGACGAAAAGGTGGCATCTTCAGATTTGGGCACTCTGGAGCCCCGCTTCAAAAAGATGCGGTTTTGACCTCCAAAAACGCCGGTTTCGTATGGATGAAGGGCTGAACCTGTTAAAAACTCTGGCAAATTCCCCCTTACAAGGCTTCATGTGGATTGGCTCTAAAATTAGCAAGTTTGAGCAAGTTTTGCTCAACTATTTCCAACAAAGCGTCTGGGTTACAAACTCTTTCATTCGAGAAGGCAGAAGAACATTTTTTTCACAGATTATCAGTCTCATGTACAACTGTGTGGATGTAATAACAGGTTTAGCAAATTTGATAAAAACTTATATATAAAAGTCACCAACCACAGTTTTAAGACCATACCATTCATCCATTACAGACAACATTTTGTCTGATTTTTTTAGTTGTTGCTGCTGTCGTTGCTTTAAATGACAGACAATCCAGGATTTGACAAGCAGCTACTGAACAGCAACCAGTCAAATGAACACCATGTCTACGTTTTTATTTTCTGCATTTATTAGTACTGCCCCCTAGCAGTTGATCAAACGTTAGTTGACCAGAAAGGTCATTTATCAACTTATTGGTCGCTTAGTCGCAGAAAATAAACAAATAAACAGACAAAAACAATGTCAAACTCAAAATAAATCAAAACCTTAGTTTGAAAAGAGACACGGGAAGTGGCCACGCACAGCAGTCAGACAGGAAGTCACGTTACAAACCAATCACAGCCGACAGATATCTTTCCCTTCTTCTGTAAATATTCAGTCTGATAAATACGGAAAAGTTGATCATGTTAGTGCAGGGCTACCCAGAGCTTTACATCTGTCCCACAGACGATAGGCCTACACACTTATAAACAGCTCCTGGAAGAAGATCAGCTCTGCACTCAGGATTTCATGTAAATAGGCTATACGGTGCTTTGCTTTGCAACCTCAGACACAACCTGCCGCTGTGCTCTTGAAAGCTGGCACAAAAAAGGCACAAGAGTAGCACCCAGCACCTGACCTTGCGTTTTCCAGGTAGTTAAAGACGCAGCATTTGTACGGCCCCTAATTTACAGTTCAATTTACGTCTTTTGGTCGACTACAAACATGACGTATCATCTCAAACATGTCAGTAGCTACATGCCCATTAGCCACTTAGCACAATCATTACTGCTTTGTCGACAGCGTCATTAACAGGCGGCTCGCTCACAGTGTGTGACGTGCACTTGTAGATAAAATATAGACCTATATTAATGAAGGTTCATTAGTATGGTTTTGTATTTCTCTGTAATGTAGCACAGTGTTAACAATGTTACTTACACTGTTCTTTCTCAGACCTTGCCCCGCCCAAAATATATCATTTAAAAATTAAATCAATATCGTAAACATGCGGGCAACTAGTCGACTAATGGCCCTAAAAGAGTCGGGGGCAGCCTAATACACATTACAACAATGCTCCAAATGAACGGTCCAGCTCCTATAAAGAGAAAATCAAAACATGGCAGCAGATGTTTGAATTGAGGCTGGCCACCACTAATAAATACACGTGGGGAAAACTCTGGATATCAGTATACAACAATTATATACAATACAAACAATTAGCACGAACCAAAAAGGAAATTGTTATCTATATAAGAACTTAAAAAAACCTAAAGAAGCACTTGTGATAGGGTGTGCCAATATTTTCGTCCCCTCCATTATGGTTGCCACATTGTTTTCACATATTAAAGAGACATATTCTGACAAATTTTAGACGAATCGGACTGTGGTTGTGTTTAAAGGGAAGAAGACTGTTTTGTAAAAGGGATTTTATTGCACCTTTTTGTCTTGCAGCAGTTTTACTGATATGCTGATCCACTGCTGCTAAATAATTTTAGTCACCCTTGAAAATCTCAAAAAATCAATTTTGTTGATTTTCACATAGAATTTTCAGTTGAAGGATCACAAGGTCAGTTATGAATGAGAAAATTGTACTACTTCCTCTCCTTTTCAGAGGTAACTGAATGCACTTAGAATGCCCGGTGGATCACATTAACACAAGGCTGTATTTCTATGCTCTTGAAAAGCTCCTATTAGAGAGATGCAGGGTTTTTATCTGAACACTTTTGTGTGCTCATATTGGAATAATGTGTGTCATAACTACTAGTATTACCTACACACACATAAGTCATGGTGTTAGATGGCCCAAATGTAAGGGAAACATCTGAATGAATGGGATGTAATGATCCCGTCGCTCTGTTTAACTCTTATCTGAGTTCATGATATCCACAGTATTGTTGTCTCACTTTAGTAACCAAGGCTTGCTAAGCTGAGACATTGGTATTTTCCTGTATTTTGGGTTGGCAATGAATAGTGCCTTAAATGGAACAAATGCAGGTGATTCAAAATGCTGCTTATCCCCATTATTTCATCAAGGGTGCGCCAGAAGTGATATTTTTCAGTGAGAATCAGCCATGTCGAGGCAACTTATTGGGCTTAGCTGAGAGATGATTTCATGGTCATGTTTTTCTGTCATTGGATGAACTCATATTGACCACCTAAACCAAGACCAATCATGATCAAGACCAGAGTGTATCGAGACACACAGAGGACCCTGAGTGGCTGACACTGAGTCAAGACCAGACCAGTGCGACTTCCATACTGCATTATGATAAAATGTGAAACTTACAATCCACAGGCACTCCTGATACTTATCTGAAAGATTCCCATAAAAACACCCACACAAATAAAATGAACTCATTTTTTTATTGCCATACACTATTTATTTGCATATGTAGAAGTGTACCATGAGAAATGTTTTGATAAAATAATCAATAGGCATTGAGGTTAATTTAATATGGGAATATTCCTTTGCTTTTGTTTGAGCAAACAAATATGAGCCTACACTAAGGAGCTGAAATCAACCTCACGGTCTTTATTCAACACCCTTTTTTCGCACAGGCAACTTAGAGGTATCTCCGTAGTTGTGGTCTTGACGAGTCTTGAAATAAAATCCTGAGTTCTCTTTGACTGACACCCAGACAAGACTAGGTTAAAATGCAGCTGAGTCCGCGACGAGACTGAAACCTTCAAAAAGTGGTCTTGAGACCTGGACCGTTTACGAGTACTACAACACTGATATAGTATATAAGTGTAAATGGTTGAGGTGTTAAGTGTTGGTTCTCATCTCTGTCTCCATACACCTATTAGACTTAATGGGATTGTTTCTTCTTTTAATGAAATTGTTGAAATGTTTCACTGATTAAGTGGATTACATTTTCCTTTTACCATTATCTAATTAACTAGCTTCATACCCTATTCCCATATGAACAATGCAGCCTTCGTCATACTTGCAATGATTTAATTTGTAATAAATTAATTTATCGTTTGTATTGTCCCCTTCGTTTACAGGCAGCGCAGTGTGGAAGCATGATTAGTCATAACTTGAATTTCAGTTATTATGAATCCTGAGTTCCTTGGTGAACTTGGGTCATGCTGAGCCCAGCTGAAAGCAATTTTCAATATTGGATTTCAGGGCAAAGTCTATCTATCTTCCTGAGACAAATGGTTTCCAAATTGTGGTGCAGGGAGTGTCTGGGCTGTCCAGGAAGGTTTTAAGGGGTCTTTGTGAAATGAGGAATTGTTTATTTTCATTTTTTTTTCTCAGTCCACAAAGGATAACTTTTCTGATCGATGTGTCACTCTCTCCACTGTTCTCCCTGTCTGTCAGCAATGTAGACACCCAGATTAGATCAGCTAACTGAGCCTCCTTATGCCCACCACACACACACACTCACACACACACATAGATCTTCCTCACTCCTCCATTTCACAACTTCCTAAAATAATTTGACCCCTGTGTATATTGAGGCCTGTGTGAAAAAGGACATTCACATCTCTCTATATAATAAAACAATACAAACCCTATTCCCTGCCCAATTCCATCCAGATGAAGGCTTAAACAAATAGCTCTGCATTCTGGGAAAACACTTATTTGGGCTCTTGCCAAGAGTTAGATTGATACGACTCTCCTGTCTGGGAGTGGTATCGATCTTCTCATCCAACTTTTAACAGCAAAGAGTATAAGGGTATTTGCCACAATATTGAACTAGTCCTTTAAAGCACCATACCAGTGGTATTGTATTTTCGTTAATACTCAACAATGTGCAAAGCATGCTATATGTTTATTTTGATATTCTTCCTTGCATATAAGTATTGGTTTCCATTTATTTTACTACAGTATTATATAAACTTGCAGAGACTCATTTAAGATAATCCATCGCAGACAAGGACTCCAATTTAATTTTTATTGAGTAATCGTTATTGAACTGTAGTAATGTAGCCTTGAGCAAGGACCATTTGGAAACTTACCTTGATGGTGTGTTCAAGACAATCAGATATCTAGGGTGTGACAGTTGGCTGCTAAAATGTGGTACATTACATGTGTAGTTATAACTAAGGCACAATCAAGCTTTAATGATTAACAATGAACAATCATGAAAGCTTTAAAAAAACGTCCAAAAGTCCATCCCCTTCCGGTGTCCCCCACGGGACCTCGTAGTGAACAGCTAGAGACAAATGACAGGTACTAGGCTTTGGCGGTATCTATTTTTTCATACCTTCCTAAAATTTCACTGGGGTATATGTTATATAACGGTATTAGTTAGCAGTGCTACCCCCCAACCCCAACTGGCAAGTTCACTATGTTCCAAAGCTCTCTTAGCCTTTGAATCCTAATAAATAAACAATAAATTCATAAAATGTCAGGAAAGGTATTATTCTTACACCTGGTTTCCTTGTTAAACAAGCATACACTGTACTATACTCCTACTGAATTTAGTTTCTCTCTTTTAACCAAACTAAGACCAGCTCAGTTGCCTTAACTCATCGTAATACACACTTCAATAAAACTCAACTGAATCAATCAAAATCAGAATCAAAATAAAACTCACCAAAACTGTCTTAGTTAGTCATGTTAGTTGAATTAGTTAGTCTACTGTTCTAACAATCACCAACTCTGGTTTGGTTGAAATAAACCATTAATTCACAGAGTTGGACGTGAGAATATGCTGTTTTGTCCGTGTTCTCTCATTGCTGCCCAGCGGTCCTGTAACGTTATCCCCACCACTTGTAGTCCCATGTTTGTCAGCTCAGTTGCCTGTTACACGAGTAGAGACTGACCTCTGGTGGTGTGTGATGTGCACCACATATAGTGTATCCTAAATACAGCAGCTCCTTATGAGTTTAATAGATAAGTATCTGTATTTGTGATGGTACTGTCTGGATTTCTCAATAAGCTTGTGTACCCTAATACCATGATACCACCCAAGCCCACTTTTCTATGCCACACACAGCTGTAACATTGAACTGCTGTATGCCTGATGCAGTTCATCCAGTGACTCCTGGTCTTTTTATCAGCCAGGAGGCCAAAGAATAAGCAAGACCTGTTGCTCGTGTGAGTGCATCCCGGAACGAAACATAAAGGCATCATAGCTTAAATGAGAGAGAAAGTTATGACATCACTTTCGCAACTTGTGTTGTCTTTCTAACTACATATTTTCACACTCTTATACTTCAGCAGCTTAACAACAACTATGACTTTATTTAAATGCAAAGGTTTGTTTTATATTGACAACATTCATGTCACAATGCAAACAGGGTTAGGAAATTATCTCTCTTGTTGTTGACTGCTGTACATATTTTTATTTAACGTAAGGTCCCATGGTGGTCCACAGGAACCTCTGTCAAGGTTTCTGTTTGGCAGCAAACTTCAGAGTTGGACATTCGAGCTTCTTTGAAAGCACCATAAAGGGAGTTTGAAAACAATCCCTGCTCGCAGTGTTATTACCACACAGCAATACTGTAATGTTGGCATTCAGCAAAGGCAGCAAATGGATGCATTATCGGTCCCAGGTGAGCTCTGCATCTCTGCATTGTCAATCAATCTCAAATCTCATAGTATGGTTTCAAAAAATTGCTGCTTTGAAGAAGTATCCTTAGATGGCGCTTTTGAAAAACCAGTGCAGCATGGCAGGCCTCAATATATGACTGCAGCACCTCTTGGATGCTTGCCTGAGTCTCCTCTCCTCACTCCTGTGCACGCAGGGACAGATTGGCACCACACACACTGTTGCCCCCACCCATATCTCTCTCGGTCTTTACAGAGCTAAAGAGGTCTAATGAAACATCTCAGCAGAGAGTAATAGTAGAAATGTTCCAAAACTCGAACCATCTTTTGCAAATTATGATAATTACGGGTTGGTTAATGAACTAATCAAGGCCGTAAAGTAGCAGCATCAGCACTGTGTGGATACATCAGCTAGCTCTGCACAGAGGCAGCTGGGTGCAGACAGCTGCAGTGGTGAAATTAGGGAACATTAAACACCAAAACACACTTTAGTTTTCCTAAAATGTCACAGAGGGCCAACTACTTTAAGATGTCATTATTACCCTTTCCAAAATCCAGAGTTTAATTTGAGAGTGAGATACTCACCATTTGGAAAGTAAACTGCTAAAGGTTAGAAGAAAAAAAATTTAAGAACCTTGGAAAAAATAACATTTTAATAGGCTGGGGCTAAGGAAGGGCAGGGAAAGAACTTGCTCTAAATATGTAATTTTAATGGATTAAGTAGGGTTTTTTTCCCTCAGTCCATTTTTGTATAAAATACAGCTCATTATTGCGATGCAGAAACAGCAACAAACAAAACTGGGACACGCAGCTGATCAAAGACGTCTGAAAAGAAAAGTTGCATGTCTTACAAACTGACCCTATTACTCCAGAAAAAGTAACAGTAGAGGACTAATTTCCAACATGTGACACTATTCCTGTGCCTTGTATTACACTCCATTTGTTTAAAAGCTTATTTTTAGATAAAGCTTTGGTTTGCACTTTCTCAGTTCTCCGGAAATCTGTTTTCAGCCTTGATAAATCACTCTTTCAAACGCCCTCTAGACTTTTAAGTTCATAACATGTACTTTGTT
>JAPZEB010000011.1:3814171-3826670 GCA_029783705.1 Chaetodon striatus | reverse complement strand
CGCGTGTTCTGTGAGGATAAGAGAACCATTTTCAACATGTATAGTGGAGGCACGTTTCAAAGGTGTAAATATAATCCCGCTAAATCAGATTTGCACAAAAGCTGGATATAAACTGTAACCATGTGTTAATGCCTGATACAGAACGGGCCTCTCAAAGCACCTGCTCCTTCTGTACTGCTACCTCTTCACAGCCTAGCTTGCCAGCTAATATTTATACAGCCACATGCTACGGCAGATGTTAACCACATGTAGCAAACTCTAAGCAGAGGAAAGGCGTGCTACAATGTAGCGAGCTATAAACCGGGAGGAGTTCTCTCATTTTCATCCTCTTTCAGAAAGCATTAAGCCCCATGCACACAGCTATAAACAGAGGGACGTCAAAGTAACAGATGTATGGTTTTAGTGCATCTTTGAAGCCAGAAATCATTCCAACGTGTAGTCTTTTATCCTGCCTTTCTCTTCCCAGTTATCCTCCTCCTCCTCCTCTTCTCCACACCTGCCTCTGCCTTTCCTCCCTCACCTCCTCCTGAAATTACAGTTCCCTTTCTGCTTCTCCTCACAAGATTTAGAGTAGCTATCTTCTACCAAGCCATATGCCAGATGCTAAAACCATGCAGGCAGTAGCTATTAACAGCTGTAAGTCAACTCAGCAGCTGCTTCTATAGGTGTTAGACAGAGACTCGTCACCCTTGCTCCCCGTAATCTTGTCAACATGTGACCTTAGAGTCGTGGAGATAATCTGCCCCTCAGCGACAGATGTCCTGCTATGATACCAGAAGAGAAGGGCATGGGATTATAGTGTTATCTCCCGCTCCTCTATTAGTCACATGCAGGTTTTAGCTTTCTTTGGAAGAAAGCACATTACCGGATAGATGGAGTTTGACTTGGAGCTGACATGTATGTGACATACTATTAAAAAACATCAAAGAAATTTGGGGAAATTCTTTCTTTTCTTTGACTTAAGTGTACACCAATCAGTAAAAACATTAAAACCAGTGACAGGTGAAGTGAGTGACATAATTATTTTGTTACAATGCAATGCTCTGCTGGGAGACCTTTGATCATGGCTTTCATGTGGATGCCACTTGACGCCGTCCACCGACCCAAACACCGCTGTGGGCTAAGTAACCCCACCTCACTGCAACGGTACTCCATGATGGTAGTGGCCCCCCAGCAGAAAAATGCACCATGCCATACCACAAGAACTGCTCAGGAATGGCCTGAGGAACGTGACAAAAAGCTCAAGGTGTTGACCTGGCCTCCCAGTATCTTGAGACGTGCTGGTAACCTACCTCACAACTGACAGGTCTCAAATGATCCGAAGCCAGCACCCTGGTACCAGACACCACAGGACACCTTCCAGAGGTCATGTGTCCATACCTGGACATGTCAGAGATAAGGCCGATACAGTGAAGCCCCACAGTGGATTAGGGGTATCGCTGAGGTACCAGCACGTCCCATGGATGCTCAATCAGATGTGGATCTGGGGAATGTCGATGCCTTTAGCTTTTTGTCACATTCCTCGGACTATTCCTGAGCAGGTTCTGCAGTGTAGCATGGTGCATTTTCCTGCTGGGGGGCCACTGCCATCTGGGTTTTCTCACCAATTTCTCACCAAAATAAGTGCTGGCTGTTGGATCAGACACATGGCGATTTAAACACGGACTCTTGTTCACTACAGAACTTCATCAGTTTCTCCACCTTTTCCACAGTCCAAGAGAATCAAGACTTGTTCTCATTCTTGCACCTCCCCAAAGTCTCCTCCATGTTTACTGTCTATTCAGTTTGCTGCTTCCTGTTTGACGCTGGAGGGAGCACAACTTTTGGTTGCTGACAATCTTCACATCATTCAATTTTGGTATTTGCCTGAGCCAAGACTAAAAACTTAGGATACTAGTAAACGTGTTTGATTTATTGGAATGTCAAGACAAGTAAAAGACTGACTTCATTCAGATTGGACAAAGTATCATGACTACCTTACTAGTGATCAAGATCACAGGAGCGCGCATCAACTGAATTAAAACTCTGATCTATGATTTTATTACAACATTGGAAACTTGTCAGCAATGGTGAAATTGCTTGAAAAGTCATTTCGTGTAAGTGTGATGAAATTTTTGAGAAGAAGTGCTGCTGAAGAATTCAAGCAGCATTCAACAACAGCGAAATAGCGGGCAGGTGCAAGATTATTCCTGCAGCTGCTTCACTGTAAAAAGCCCTTCAGTGAGTATAGCTTTTAGTTGATCTAAATTTACATTTAGACATTTGTAGTGGCTTTGTGCCAAATTTACACAAGCGAACATTTGGGCAAAGAGCTGCGGGCACTTATTTAGGCAAAAGTCAAACCTCCACCCATCATAAGAAAGATAAGGAACTCCTTTTCCTGTGCTGTCACTGTTAGTAAGAACTGAACAGTAAGAACTGAGAATGTAGAGCTGCAGAGCATTAGTCTACAAATAAATGCAGGAAACATCTGAGACAGACAGGGTGTAGTGCTGAGACTATAAGTTGAACAATGGAAATATTATCAACGACTCAAAATACGAGTTAATAAACCAGCTGAACCGGACCCCACCCGCAAACTGCCAACTTTATGCATTGCAGTAGATCAACTGTCAGGACTGAGGACTGAGACAAGGACAGAGACAATTAGGACTGAGCGCTGTGGTGCTCTACAAGGTGTGTGTGTGTGCATGTTTGAGAGAGAGAGTATGTGTGAGTTTGAGAGACAGAGACAGAGAGAGGGGAAGAGAGGATGTAAGGTGGACTATTGCATCTATGTTTCTGTAGGTCAAAGCATAAATAAGCATAAAGAAAGTTGCTTTGTCACTTTTTGACCCACTCGCCAGAACCTGTGTATTATTTATGTAACGTTACCGGCGAATTTAAAAAAACAGCAGTCGGACCACGAGAGCAGACACTGATCTGTGACTGTGGCAAATCTTCAGGATGGCCGCGACAAACGTGGCCCATCTGGCAGCCTATAGTTGAGTTGATCTGGTCGTTAAATCAGAATTATTACTTTTTAAAGCATGCATGAATGCCATTACTGCCACTGCAAACCCACGCCCACGTGGTGGTGTGGACGGGGGTGCGAGGCCTTTTAAATCACAATGTCAACTCCTTGTGGACAAGTGACAGCCATCTGTGATGGACGATGACATCTTTAATCTGCCAACTCCTAGAGCTTAGCCATTAATTTAAATAACTGTTAGTGTCGTATCACAACTTAATGAATGCAACCTGCCACGCAACAGACGTCTTGGCAAGTTAACTTGATAACATACATAATGATGAGTTAAATAAACTCAAAAAGCAGGAGTTTGAGGTCACAAGGAGACAGATAGTCTATTAATACAACACTTGTGAAAATCACTCCTCTGAGAATTGCCACCTTGGTGGTGGAGTGGTTTGCGTGTCCCTGTGAACCTGGGAGCTGTATTTTCTGGAGCTAATAGCCCCCGGTAGCGTCCCCAAAGGCAAAGTGATCCCGGGGGCGGGAGCAGACCAAGAGTGATTCAAAAAAACCTTGATGACACGGATAATTCGGACTTTAAGCACTTTGCCAGGTATGGGGACACAGGAGCCAGACCTGGGGGGGTAGCTCGCCAGTGATTAGGAACTGCTTTAAAAGGACCAAACAAGATTGACACCTGCAATAACGTCTCATTAAAGTGGAAACAACTTTTCATCTTTTACCCCTCTCACTTTTCCATGTGGTATTATTATTGGCGCTGCTGTTGAGAAGACAGATCGGACTGCTTTCTGTTTTCCTCACAGCCTAGCAACAGGGGTCTTTTTCTTTTGCCAGGTATAGTTTCCACAGTTACTTTGGTTGTTCCACCATCATTTCTGCTGCTGGGGATAATAACTCCAAAGAGCTTGCATTGATACTGTAGCTGTGGGTTACAGGTTGATGGTAATAGAATAGTATATATAGTGTGTAACTGCTTACCAGAGGGAGCTTCACTCACAGCATTTCGCTGAGAGGCAACCCAACAAAACACTCTTTGTTACAGGGAAAGCCACTGATAGCTCCTGTTTTGGTTGCACAATGGTTGACGCACTTACTTTGTTCTGAAAATCAAGCCTTCATTTTCCCAGGAGATGGTTCCCAGTAGCAGAGAGGATGGCACACTGAAAGCGAGGCTTATAGGGAAGCAATCTAAATGCAGATGGTTTCACTATTCTATGGCCATTACATTGTGCAATCAACATTTACTTAAAAAAAAATGGTAAGGTTAAGGGGGAAAAAAATCCAATTTTATCTTACTGACATCTGGAGAAATTTAAAAAACAAATGTCATTCAGGAAAAGGTGGAGTCTCAAAGTGGCCTATGATTATTATCAGTAACCAGTGAAATGCCACAGCGGAGAACTGAGGACACAGTTAAACCGTGTACTGAACTGACATTTATGGAGGCGGTGGGTTATTAAACTCAGAGCCAATCGTATGGCTGCTGTAGGATTTCCACGATCTCCTTATCCCAAGTTTGTTGATGAGATTTTCTCCAGACCTTGAGCTCGAAGAGATGCAGGTCTGGTAATGAGAGATTAATTTCTTACACAAGTTGTCTGAACACCAGGGAAAGAGGATAGAGCGTCCATCGTGCTGAGCTGAGGATACAGTCGAATCAGACTTGATTTGACTCTCCTTCGGCTGCCAAATCTCTAACCTGGCAGGATGACAGGCTACCAAAACTCTGTCCAATAACAAGCCGCTAGAGTTCATGTGATTTTTGTTTACATGCCTTGGTTTGCTTGTAACTGCAGTGAGGACAGCAAACACAAGAATACAACAGTCAGTCAGATTTCTTTTTCTGGTTAAACACCAGAACCAACAAACTTAAAGCTGGGACAGAAACCTTTCATACTGCTTGTTTTTTAACAGTAATATTTCCCTACAAATCACGTTTACTCATCACTGTTACAGCCCATTTTCCACAGTATGCCATAAGACGTTTCCTACTTCAACTGGTTTCAGGTCATTTCAGTTAACTATGAAAATCAGATGCACAAAAGTGAAATACACAAAATATCAAGGGGGATGTTTAGTCTCTTTTATGTTAAGTCAATTTTCTTACTGTCCTGCGGTAAGGCAGAAAATGTCCCCCTGCCACTGCAGTCAAGGATGCTCACATAATGATAGAAGTAGTTTTCCTTTGTGCCAGAGGGGAGCCAAATGTGCTGCTTTCGAGTGGGAGCAGAAGGTGCCAGCTTTTCAAATTATCTCCCAAATTGGAAATGTGACCTGAAAATATTTGCTTTCTGAACTGGTAGTAAGTATCGTATTTATCATCCTCTTGCTTCCCAAAATGTGTCCGACTGTATTTTGAGGAGGTGGGAGCGCTCCGGCATGACGGCACTCAGTCATGCTTACTACAGGGCTTATCAGAGCGGTGTATGACAAGAGTTT
This sequence comes from Chaetodon striatus, assembly GCA_029783705.1. Classification (NCBI taxonomy): domain Eukaryota; kingdom Metazoa; phylum Chordata; class Actinopteri; order Chaetodontiformes; family Chaetodontidae; genus Chaetodon; species Chaetodon striatus. Next base: position 3,821,257 of record JAPZEB010000011.1, on the reverse strand, counting down.
GAGTTGTCTGTGTCCTTCAATGACATGAGCTCGAGAATTTCGTCCTAACGTGGTATAGCACAGCTAAGTGTGGCCTCTGAACAGTTTGTGGAGTGTTTGGTTAAGCAGTGGCAGCGACCACAGCATCCTCTGTATAACTCCCTCCAAAGCCTGCCGATTGTAACTCCAAGATGACAGGCCTAATGCAGGATCATTTGAAAGCCCTCTTACCAGATCCACCAAACTTTCTTAACTGCACAAACTTGTCTCTCTTTAGCCTGATGAATACCACCTTCACATGAGAGGGTGTATGTTTGTGAGATTTGATCATAACTATAATCATCAACGCCCCTTAATAGCTATACAAGTCTGCCTATTCCCCTCCATCTGTGGGCAAGTTTTACTCATGTAAATGAGTAAGAAGAAGAGCTTAACACCGCAGAGCTTCAAGCCCTGCTGTCTGAAATCATCAGTCGGATACGTGACAAATTTAACAGCGTCAGAAGAGGACCCGAAACAATTAGAAAATTATTCATACAGTGGCAAACGACATGCTATTAGAGAAGTGCCATTAAAACACAATCTTGAGAAAGCAAAGCGGTTCGTGGCTTAGATGGGAGGCCGTCAAGGTGATGAGACAGCCATGGAGACGGACGGAATTGTTGTTTCGCTGTCAGCTGTTATAGCGGAGGATAACCCTGGGCAGCAACTTTCATAAAGACTCTGAGGCAGCCGTGAATGTTCGCCTTGCACCGAGTGAACTGTATAATATGCTTTGACCATGTGTCAATGACATCATAAAATCTAAGAAAACAGAAAAAATATTTTCATTTTGGTTGAATTTGTCATCTTATCTCTTGGGAAACACTGTATAGATGTAAGGGCGCAGATATCTTTTTCTACCAGGCATCTTATCTCTCCAAATCAAATTAATTTAGATCAAGGCCTTAAATTTCTTAAGTCAAACAATTAATTTCTCCCCTGTGCAGAGAGGTCTAAACAGCTTACAAATTGTGTTTGTACGTAAGAGTAAATTCTAAGCAGGTCTGGGAGATTAATCAAATTTCATTCTCAACTACAATTTTAGTTTCCAACGATCATGGAAACGAGAAGACACAATTATTGCGCTGCATTCTGTTCTGCAACGATGCTCTTGTTGCTCACTTCTCCCTGAAAGCCCAAACTGACCCTCAGCCATGTCTGGTTCACCTCAAGCCTGTTTTTAGCTGAATCAGTTGAAAAAATCCACCGTTAACAATTGATCAAGCAGCCCCTAATTAGTGTGAGAGAGCTGGTGAATGTGCAGCTTAAGAACAAATATTTCGTATGAGTAATCTGTGCCCATTAAAGCTACAGTTGTAACTTTTATGAAAATAACTTTTTGTCCTATTTGCTAAAACTGTCATTATATTCTCAAAGAAGCACACGAGACAGACAATCTCGGGAAAAAAATCATGTCCATTCTCCTCTTATCACTGCTGCTAACAGTATTTGTTAAATTTACAGTAGCTGAATGAAAACAACCAATCAGAGCTGAGGACTCTCTAACTGTATAATAATCATGTCAATGACTGCTCCTGAACTGCAGTCAAACTGTCAAACTAGGCAGCCCTAATCCAATAGGAATCAAGATTCTGTTATTGCCTATTTTCCCTCTTTAATGTTTTCAGAATTATATTTCAGTGTACTGTTTAGCTGTAAAATGAGAACATTTGCTCCAGCTTGTGGACAGTGTTTTGTTTTGGCTTTACTGTTCTCAACTTGGCAGCCAGAGGCCTGTACTACGAAGCCAGCTCAATTTACCAACCTTACAGCATATAGGCTACTCCTTTTTACCTAAGACTCCGGAGTTTGATCCGTAGATACTTTTTTCTTAAGTGATCTCATTGGTCAGAGGTCAGGGTGTTGACAGGCTGTGATCCCATACTCTGAGGTTAACCTGCTCTGGAGCATGTTAGCGGCTCAGCATCAGTTGCCACGGTGATTTATCCCAGTAAAAAGAGAACCAGCTTCACAGTACTGAAAACCCAGGTTTAACCTTGAAGTTACCTTGTTAACTCGAAATCCTGCTTGGTAGTCACAGCCTCTGGTCACACAGTTGCTCATTTTACAGCTGAACACTAAAATATGTTTCTGAAAACATCTGAGGCGACACAAAGACAATGTAGTAACATAATTCTGATTCATATTTGATCGGCACTGCCTCGTTTGACAGCTGACCACAGTTGACGAGCAGTGATTGGCATGATTGAGCTGCTTTAGAGACTCCTCGCCTCTGACTGGTTGTTTTCATCCACATACCGCAACACCATTTGAAGCGCTTCAAGTCAATACAGTCGGCAAAGAAATATGATTTTTTTTCCACTAATTATCTGTCTCATTTAGAGCTGCGGGTCTATAGTGACAGCAAGTATGACAAAAAGTTATTTTTGATAACAGTTACCAACCATAGCTTTAAGGCCCAGCTGGTACAGAGCTATAAACAAACCTAACTGAGATATTCAGCTTTGCACATAGCAGTCATGCTGCTGAAGCAGGCATCGTGGATCACAACATGGCGAATACTGAATTATGTCCTTTCTTTGTATTCTGTGTTTTTGTGCTGTTGTGTTCAAAGTCAAGTATCTGCTGTGTCAAAAACCAACAGCAAACAGTCGGTGTATGCATACACAGACGATAGAGACGAAGTTCTTTTACCCCGGTTTCAATGTCATTCATAATTATTTATACATCAATACCTGGTCTGAGGTCTGACAACAGTTTGTACTCTGTGATCATCAGAGCTCCACAAAGCCCTCTGCTGCTGCTATACAGCCATTCAGGGCCCAGGCATTCCTCAGCAGCTTATTGTAGACATAAAAAGGACCGGAGCAACTTTTCTTCCAGGTTGCTCTCAGCACTCCAGACTGATGCCGGCAGCAAGGTGACGCCGGCTATCATTGCAGTCATTTGTTATTGCTACTCGCACTGAGCAATGCTTTTCCATTAAGATCATAAAGATTATCCTACGACTTACTGCTCAGACGGTTTTCATGCTGGGGCGCATCTTGTCTACTTCAGATTTTCCTCAGGGATCGGTAATACAGCCTTTCTATTTTCCAATTCACCTTTAAAGAGGGACTGCTGCTGCTAATGTCCTTTCTGCACTGAGCCCGTGGTGTTGTTTCACTTTTGAAAATGAAAAAAAAAACTACGTCGGTGGGAGCTCATATATTGTAAGACCGAGAAATCAATGCTGTTTGTCCCCTGTGTGGGCTTAAGAATAAGCACTAACACAGTAATTGCAATTTACAGCATATTTGGTGCTTTATGCTTAATGGAAAATAATAGTGTACAGTCGGCCGGTGGTTTATTATAGTTTCTAAAATTACTGTGATTATACAGAACTCCAGGTTGAGACTTTGGAGGAGGAGAATGAGGAGGAGGAGGAGGAGGAGGAGACATTTAAAACGAAAAGGTATACAAACACTTGCCTTCAAAACCAATAGAGAATTTAATATCTATAAATTCACAACAGCACCACCGCCGCAAATAATGAAACGCACTTAGCAATGTGACACTACAACCATTGACTTTTACTGCACCCAAAGGAATGATGCAACTCCAGGAACCATTGTGGTAACCAGTAACACTGCTGACTGTTTTCTGTTTCTGTTCCTGCTCACACATCCAATTCAGTCTCACTTGGTCAACAGACGCTGAGGAAAAAAAAACCTCAAACGCCACCAGATAATTCATTGTAAACACACTGACGCTCACTGTGCAATCGGATATCTTGCAAATCAGTTCATACACACTGGTGTTTGCTTAGTCTCTGCAGTGTGTGCTTTTGTGTGCTTACCTATACAGACGTCTATTTTGCCCTTGATGGCGGCTTCGTGTAGTGGCGTGTAGTTCCAGTTGTCTCGAGCGTTAGGGTCGGCCCCCTGACACAGCAACAAGGACACCACCTGAAAATAACACACAGAACATCTGCATTTACTCTTTTTGTTGGCAAAAACCATCAAAGCCCAGGTGTTTTGTTCCCATTATTGTTTTTTTTACCCTACTCAAGCCCATAAGTCTTGAATGTAGCTCACACTGACTTTGCATTGACAGCCTGGTAATGCTGGTTAACCTGGACAATAGATCTATGCCGCTTTCCACCACAACTACAGCTGAGTATCGTTCACACTTTTGCAATACTGGTGCAAATACAGTTGTGTAAGCAAAAATGAAATCAGGGGCGTTAATATAGACAGTATAGGCAGTGCAGCTGCACTGGGGCCTGTGTGGTGGGACGCCCATAGAAAGTGCGGGCCCTCCGACAATGTGTTGGGCGGAGAATGGGCTCTTATGTGTGACTGCTACCTTGGAAATATGCCTATGTTCGAAGAAGTCTCACTGAATTCAAAAAGGTGGCATTTTTTATATACTATATATAACTTACATGTGTCATGTTTTCTTGTGTCAAATAGTCAGCAGCATCTCTAACAAAATGACATGCTTATTCTACAAAAACTATAAATGAACTGTAAAAGGATTAAATTAAATGATTAATTTCTTTTTTTTTGGTCAAATACAGATGCAATGATGACTGCTGGGTAATTTATACATCAATGTTGTCCAGTGTTGAGTCTGTAGGGTATAACTGTTGTAACTAGCTTATGCCATTGACCAAAATTATACTTATTTCACAACCTTGGATTGAGGAAAACCCTTTCTTATACAAAATCTTTTTTGTATGTAACAGACTATTTTCCACACATCAGTGTTGGACCTTCCAGAAGCTACAGTTCTCATCAAAGTCCAATTTATCAAAAATACGAATCAGACTAAACATGCCAACTTTTTACATTTGCTATGGCTACTGCAACAAATTTCAGGAGCTGAATATACATCTAACAGCAAACAAACCAATACTAAGCAAATGCTGAAATTTTTATTTGAATGTAGGTTTCTTTAAATGAATATGTCCGTGAATCTCTTTGTTCTTGCCTTGGCCTACAAGTATGTGAAAATTAAATGTTTTTATCAAGTCTGATGAACAATGAAGTTTTCTGAATCACAATCTCACACCAAATGTGCAAATGTTAGCCTGTGACACAGGGGTCAGCAACTATCAAAAGGGCCATTTTTGACCAAAATATATATTTTTTTAAAAATCTGTCTGGAGCCGCAAAACATCTTTGAGTTTTATAAGAAGGTTCCATGGCCTATGTAGTCTAAATTAGCCTATCAATACTATTAACAGTTCTAAATACTCATTCGTTAATGTTTTACCACAAGGTGGTTACTGTGCAGGGCCACATATGCAGCCTTGGCGGTAAAAGCAAACAAACCTGTCCACACTTTATTAAATACTCTATTTTCCTCCAAGAATTTCCTTTTTTGGATTTAGCTATGGAGACTCCAGACTAGCTATTGAGGTTTGTTAGAATTTAGAGGAAAAGGTGAGAGATCAAAGAATGTAGAGAATGTGGAGAATTTTCAAAACTTCTCAAGGTTTACAATGCTGCTAAATAAAAATAAAATAAAAATGTTATTCATTGACATATTCTTTTTGTCAAAGCCACGGAGAGCCGCTGGAGAGGGATGAAAGAGCGGCATGTGGCTCTGAAGCCACAGGTTGCCTACCCCTGTTCTAACATTACAATATCAGAAACGGCAACAAACAGAAAAATGCAGTAATCTGCAGAATATGCAAGGTCCAAATTAAATATCACTTGACAAGGGGGCAACCTGAGGACACATTAGCCTGTGTATACAAGGGGTGTAAGCAAATATTAATGCACTTGAGTATGGTGATATTATGCTTTGTGATACTGTATCAATTCTCAAAAGTACTATTAATTTTCAATTAACAGTTAAACACAAAGAACACAGGTCTATGAAACAGGAGGAATCATAAAGGGCAGAGTGCTAGCATTGACACTTTGCAATAAAAAAAACTGCAATAAATCAAAATATCTTGAATCATAAACCCTGTATTGTGATACATCCAGCATCACTTGATACTTCCCAATAAAAAGCCCTTGAGTATACAGTGTATAGGAACACAGTAAATATTAATAACAGGCTAAATTTAAGCATTCAAAATTTAAATATAATTCAATATCTAAAATAATAAGGAATACAATTCAAATGAGATTATAGAGGACTCGGGTCGTATACTTGCTATAGACAAATTTCGGTCTGTACTCAGTAAGTATTGAGGTTCAATGCCGTGTCCTACAGCAACAGTGCGGCACAATGCATGTGTTGATGCCATGCCAATGTTCCCCTCAATCTCTCTCATGTTAAAAGATGCTTAGATACTCACTTACTTCAGGCAACAACTTGTTCCTAACTTGAAGGGTTTCATCCTCCATTTTCTGGCTATTCCGCAATCAGAGAGCCAGTTACTGCCACCCACCCACTACAAAATCACGCTTTAACCAAAATAACATAAAACCAAGGCAAACGACCACTTCCAGAGGTGCAAATGTGTAGTGATTGCTTTCAGTCTGGACAGTGTTTACTCTCATCACCACAGCTAATCATCACTGTGATCACACAGTTGCATTAGCACGGCACTTCTGACAAGGCTGTAAAGTGCTCTCCAAGAAAGCTCTAAAAGCCTCTAAAACAATCCAAACTGTAAAGATGAGATTGATCCCTTTGGTTAATGGCCGGGATGACAAAAAGCATTAGCACATGCACATCTGTCACAGATATTCCAAAACATCATCATTATGCGTCAGCGTGACCAGAACATCAAAGACGCGATGACAGTGAGCGTTCAGGTTTTCTCAATGTCATCTTTAAGGCTGACTGTGCACATTATAGTTTACAGGCAAACGGAGTGGATTTGCATGTTCGGACAGAATGATCTTTTGCTCTCATAAAAACGATGATTGCAGTTTACTCCTCCATCTATTCTGGATTTTACCGCCGCGCCAATTCTTGTGCACAAAACTCACTTACCCTCTTTTTATCACCAGCTATCATTTACATTCTGCTAGTATTAACTGTTGTACTTTGTTCCAAGCAGGATATTGGAAATGTGGCACCCATTTTTCACCTTTGTGTCACCCTATTGGGCACTCACACTCCCTTATACTGCACTCACGTGGATTATCTGCAGCA
>JAPZEB010000011.1:3788854-3800034 GCA_029783705.1 Chaetodon striatus | reverse complement strand
GGGTACACCCTGGACAGGTCACCAGACTATCACAGGGCTGACACACAGAGACAGACAACCATTCACACTCACATTTAGTGTGTGCAATCTAAAGCCCCGGTTCAGCCTAACTTGCATGTCTTTGGACTGTGGGAGGAAGCCGGAGTACGTGGAGAAAATCAACGCTAACCCAGAACCCTCTCGCTGTGAGGCAGAACACCAAAACAATCTAGCTCAATAAACAACACTACAGGTAAGAGGATAGTATGTGGTTTTGATTTGGGCGTGTTCTGTCCCTTTAAATAATATTTCAGTCTAAAAATGACACACCCAAAACAATGTTTTCACTCACTCCTGCATTCAGGATGGTTTCTAAAAAAAGAATTCAAGATGTATTGTGTGTCACTCTACCATTCATTAGATTGTCACACAGAATGCAGTGACTCATAAAATGATGGTCAGAGACGGGTGGAGTGAGGATAGATGGTGCGTTTAAGGTGTGTCAAAGGATATCCATCAGTTCTTATTTATAGCCTCCTTTGCTTCTGTCCGTTCACTCATAAAAACCTAAATTAAAAAGTTCCTTCACTTCAATAAAGTCGGGAGACACACAAGAGATGGATGAAAGAATGTGTAAATGGATACAGCAGAGCCTGAAATATCTGGACTTAGTTTCTGGTGTGGGTTAAGCTCCAAATATTCTGGAGCCTACATTCATAATGTCATCAACAGCACCTTTACTTTACACACTCCCTGCTTTTTAAATGCGTGCACGCTCCAGTTCGTAAAGCAGGCTTCTCTAAGCCCAAACCAAAACACCCCTAAGGTTATTTTATTAGACTCATCAGAGTGCATCTCCACAGCCACAGGAAACAAGATGCAGCTCTCCTCACAGGCAGGTACCCCCCACCCCCCCCGAAGCTATTAAACCCACCACTGTGCATGTAATCAGTCAAGCTTCCCTTAATAATCCTTAGAATTACATAAGACACCGCCAAACTTTAAAGTTTATTTAGCTCTTCTGTCTGTAAAACAAACACTCAAAGTCTTCTCATTAATATGAAAGCAGGTGTTGACATAGTATCGCCCTCATGGCAGATCCGTCCTGCTCCTTGTTGGAACAGTTACATATTTTCTCTGATAACAAAGAGCGTCAGCAGGCCAGTCTGCAAGATCACACATCAGTCAGTCCCAGTCTCGGCTCCTGCTGCATTTAGTAAACACTGAAGCTGATACTATTGTGTCACTGGATCCCAAAAAGAGGCTCCACAGGCAGCAGTGCATGTGTTAGTGTATACACAACACACACACAGACTGACAGCTGTCTGGTGTCAGTGTTTGTACACACTGGCACCTTATAGCAGAGACACACATTAACAACGTAGTAATGCTTTTAAAGTGGCACACCTAGTACTTTGTTTTGTTATTTAACATACAAGAGTCTGATTATCAACCTGTCAGACATAATGTGACTTAATATTATGAGACTATTAAGTAGCTTTGACTTGTAGGACAGTGCTGGTGACAGGCGAGCTGCCGGCAAAGCTGCAAACTGTTGCTAATATTTATAGTATATATTATTTAACTTTGTAAAAGTCTCATTGAGATTAAAAATCTATTTTACAGAGCGGCCTGAAGAGGGCAGCATAAACATCACTACAATAGTAAGGAGACAAATGTTACACACCACCTGTGAGCAAGCACAACACTCAGTTACAATGCAATACTAAAACACACAAACAAACAAACAAATACGTTCATGATACATACAGGAAACAGGTAGAATTTTCTAAAATGATGCCGATGCAAAAGTCTGCAGACACACAATGATGGACATTTCACAGCAGCAGTGGTGTGTGAGATTTGCACAACCAGTGATAAAACATAAAGCACAATGGTTTACACAGTACCCAACTTCTTTTGGCGCTGGTCAGGTGCATTAATAAAGAGAGACAACTGGCCCCTGGGCACAGACATGCTAAAGGACAAACCACCTCTCCTGTATACTTTTTGTTGTTGTTTTGCATCTCTTTGTGGTTGTTACACAGCTGTCTGTGGTTTTGTGTCTCCTTTTGGTTGTTTCGCCCTTCTCACAGTGTTTGTGAGTCTCTTTGTGTCTGTGAGTCTCTTTGTGTCTGTTTTGCATCTCTTTTAAGTCATTTCGTGTCTCTTCGTGGTCATTTTGATCCCCTTCCAGGTCTGGAGTTGTAAGTTGGAGTGACATTTTACAGGTTAAGGCCCAGGGAGACCCCACACAGAATTTATTCCTTAAAAAGAAATGTGGTTGCTTAATAATAATAATAATAATAATAATAATAATAATAATATTGCTGTTTCAATTTCAACACCTTGAGCAGCTGACATCTTCGGAAGACTAGATGTTAACTTAATGTCATTCAAACTTAGCTTTAGTTTGGATGCATCTGCATTTAAAACCACCATAAGCTAAGTTAAATTGGACTAAACAACATCAAAGACAGACTGCAGGAACTCAAGGGTTTGTACTGCTGCTACTAGTGAAAGTCTGATGAGGATTAACATGGGACAAGTTAACTGACGAGGCTGCAAACAACTAATAGTAAAATATAATATAGAAATTAATTCATTGAGGGTTGTGTGCATTTTATTTGAAAGTTGGTGAACATACAATACAAGAAATCCAGAACAAAGAGTGTGTGCAGTCAAGTTATTGCAGTTGTAGTAAGTAAATGCAGTTGCTCATGTTGATTCTGGCACTTTATAAGTAAGATATATCCTGTACATGCCAATGAAACAGTCCATAGGATTAGACATTGCTTGACAACTGGAGAAGCATGAATGCACAAAGCTGAACAGAGCTAACATGACAACATTTAAACTAAGTAAAAAGCAGCAGCTGCTAGTAAATATTCCATAACATTCCAATATACCAGCAGTAGTCATATAAATAAAAGTAAATAAAAAATAAACACTACAAAAACAACACTGAAGCCCAAAGGCATTAATTAACCCCATCCTGCACTGTGCCAAATGTTTATTACAGGAAAGGAATTTTAAAATGAAGCAAAACAGGATCCGTAAAGACCTGCGCACACACTTTAGTTTCGGGTTACTGACGTGATTCATTGTCCTTGGGGAAAAAAATGACTTGGTTTGTCTGGGTCAGTACATTTAAAGGGCACATGTTTCTGTCAGGACCAGGTATGGCCTGCTCACCTGTAACTTTTAGGTGATAGGTGAGACTGAGCTGGAATGCTGTGTGTCGTAAAGTTGTCAATCAAGAGTGAAGTCATGGTTTTGGGTGTTTGCTGAGGACTTGGGATTACTTCTGTTATTCTCTCCAATAAATGAGATGTAGATTTCCAAAAACTTGTCAAAGGTGATTTTTTTTTTCATGTTGGCATTGTGCATTTCTGCAAACCACAGATATATAATGTTTGAAATGTTGAAACTTTACATTTCTGTAATAATTATAAGGGCAGCATAAGCACTGAGTGCCTCACATGAAAATATGATGAACATAAAAACAGACAAGGCAACTTAATATAAAATGACGTAAGTAGAAAGTAAAAGCGTCAGGAAGTCAGAGCTAGTTAAAGGCTTAAGTGAACAGATACTTTTTTAGCTTTCTTTAAAAATTATTTCGCGAGCTGTGGTTACATTTAGGCACAAAAACACTTGGTTATGGTAAGGAAAGGATCATGTTTCGGCTTCAAACCCCCAGTTTTGGTGGTACAATCTCCACTGGAAACCAAGTTTTATGTTCCCTAAAAACACAGCCATAGTTGTTGTTTGTTCTCGAACAGCGGTCTGCAGCTTGGCAGTCATTTTACCTCAGTGTCGCACCATCTACCATCAGGTGGTGGACGGATCGAACAACACAGGACTCTCCCCCAGGAGACAGGTGTTCAGGACCATGTGAAACCAAGTAAACTTTGAGTTATTTTAAGGTACATCATTATTATTATGTTTCTTTTCCTAACCCTAACCTACATAACTTTACTTGCTCAAACCCAACCTAACTTACATTAAGTACGTAACTTTATATTAAGTAAGCACATGTAATCATGTATCATTCATGGGGTGCTAATTCATTAGATATCTTACAAACTACTGTATCTGCATTTTCATAACATCATATGAACCGTCGTATAATGAGTTGAATCAGAACTATGTCACTTTAGAAACAATGGTTTATGTATAAAACGTGCAAGGGTAACGTATCCGGTTTGTACAAAGGTACTCGTTTGATTTTGTCGGCCCGAGCCATCTCTTCCTGCAGAAGAATGACAAACACACTGTTCAGCAACTTACAGTCTGTTTATATACAAAAATGCACATGCTCAGTGTACCCAACACACACACACCTGGGTACACAAGATTTATTCTACATCCTTATAATTGCCAGAGGCTGATGTTTGCTTGCACATGATTAGATAATTATCATAATCTCTTCCACAATCAATGGTCAGTAGTTACTTGCAGTCTGACTACATGAATTACTGTGAAATCCAGCCACACAAATACAGAGAGAAAGACAGGATCATATATATATAGTTATTAGTAAAGTAAAGGCATGTACAGCATAGTAATTCAGTCAGTAGTGTACAAAAGAAATAGACAATACAGCACATAAAAGCACCTAACACTGGCTACACTCTTCAAAGTAACTAAGGACGGATTAAAGACTAAAGTCTTCATCAAAAGGTAATGACAGGTCAAATCTGGTTTAAACTCCTGGCTTACACCGTGTGAAATGGGTTGCTGTGGAAACCATTTTTGGTTTTCAACACCTGTATAAAGTAATTCCTTCAGTGTTGTGTACAAAAACATGCCAGTAAAAATAACATACTATCCCTGTAGCCCTGTAGCCATCACCTCTGCTTTCTCTGTATTTAAAAGGAGGCTACTGTTTCGTCACAGAGTGAGACTGATAGGTGAACATTTGCATCATTGTGACAAAGGACACAATCGGCTCATCTATGGAAATGAGCTTCTGCATATGGGAAATGTGATCAAGGAAGCACTGAACAACATGATCATTTAGTCCATAAAAGTCTGTTCATTCTTGCAGTGTGACGATTTCAGTGTGTGAGGAGTCAAACATTATGGCAAGAATAACAAAATGGTTGCATCTACTTCTTGTGCAATTATGGTTTAATATGCATTAGCACTAGGTAGCTGCAATAATGCATCCAAATTCTATAAATAACACTTTGAGTATTAAAGTTAAAAAAAAAAAAATCTTTGAAAAATGTCTTCCTTTTTTCCAAGAATTAGTTCAGTTTTTGAAACTTAGTTTTTATTCTTCCGAGAGGAAATGCATTTCCTTGCGTTTAACACTTGGGGCGCACACTGTATACTATATGAAAATCTGGACACAAAACAAAACTGTGGAAACCAGGTGTTATTCCTAAATGTATGCTGCTGTAGAGATGAACAACAGCAGATGTCCTGTGTCAACATGAGGTAAAGACTCAATGCTGCCAAATCCAGCTTAATAAAATACCAGTGTTACACACATGCCTGTGAACATACTGTAAGTCAGTCATCTATTTCCTGTCTAAATTAACAGCGTGAACGCTCTGTGATACTAGTCTTGGATGAATCATGTGTTTGGGGATATACAGTGAGGTTTTTCCATCGTCAGTAGATACATGAAAAACACAATTACTGCAGTGAAGTTGTGTCAGTCTTAATCCTGTTAAAGCTCCGTCCACTGGTTCAGCGTTTCGGTTTCTGGGATGCTGCAGCATCAGTCAAAGAGGAGTATCCATAAGTCAGCCATCAAGGATAGTAGATGTGTGTTCCTTTTTACAGAATTTAACAAACTGCGCTATAAGCAGAAGCTGCAGAAGAACGCTGATGGAGGTGAGTGTCACTGGCCACAAGGTTATGGTTAACCTGGACGAGAATGAGAAGGTAATTATTTTTATTCTTTTACTTATTTAATTCAATTACAGTCACAAAAAAAGTCTACATTTAGACACAGACTTAAGGTATCCTGTGGCGCTTTTGACCACGAGTAGCGCTTTGGAGTATTGTTTTTAATACCCCTTTTCTACAGAGTGTGTGTACCCAGGCTTTTTTAACATTTGGCATCCCACTAAAAATAAGCGATTGGCTCCTTTCCCATTGCCAACAGATCAGCGCTGCTGCAGAGAAGTATGTGTTGTTTTTTTTTGTTTGTTTTGTTTTTTTGTTGGTTTGTCATGTTCTTTGTTATGGACAGGCTGGAAAACAGGTTAGTAAACAGAAGAAAGCAGCATGGAGGCCTTTGGAAAACATGGTGGTTACTTCTTTTTATATCTCTTCCCTTTCAAAGTCAGTGCAGACTAATTTGGATCAGTGGTTAAACACTGCTTGGGCAGAGACGGACAACACTTTATGGTGGCGCATGATTGCATCTCGCTGCTTAAGGGTCTAAAATTAGTGCCCAGGTATTGTTTTTCCATCAATGCCAATTAGAGTCAAAGCTGATAAATACCGTGACAACTGCAGAGTCATTTGACCAAAGTGTGAATGCCGATTGTAACGTTTCCCATTACATTACAAAGCGAGGTGTTAGCACAAAAATCAAAAATCCCAAACCAAAAAGTGGGCCCCACACTTAAGCTGACAGCACACCGGCACTGCCCCTGGAACACACTGAACAGCTCACTGCAGCTCGTCAACAGAGGACCACACAAAGTTATTACTACTTTTGCTAAAAGACCTGCACTTTCCTTAAAATCATGACTCACCGGGCAATATCTTTTTGGCCATTTTCTTTACAATGAATAATGGAGGGATTGTGAGTTGTTTAGCTTGGGATATTTCTCGACCTAAACAGTCTTTCCTAATCCAGTCTACCTCACACACCACACAACAACAGCAACAGAGTTCTCATTATGCATCAGTGGTGAGGAGAGGAGTCGAGCTGCCATAGGAGCAGAGAAAAAGAGCTGATATGGGAGCTGGTATGTACAAGCAAAGAGCGAGTGGGGAAAAATGGATTTATTTCCAGGGGCAGCGAGGCTAGAAATAGGACAGTGGTGTGAAGGGCCGCAGAGTGGTGCGTCCAGTAGCACCGATGCGGGCTTGTACATAAAAACAACTGGGGCATATTTTTTGACGCACGCCGTTTGCCGCCGGTGTGTTTTGGCTTTAGCAACATAGATGCACCAATGTAGTTGTAATGTTTCTGAACATTGCTTTGCAAATGTAGATGCAAATGTACTTAACATTCAACTCAACACTTGTTGGATCTCAAGGTTACACACAAAGCATTTTGGTGAGAAACACTGTATGTACACGCAGTGTTTGTTGTACATGTTTGTTTACAAAACAACTCCACAGGACACCTTTGTATAGTACAGTATATTAGTATAGTGGTACGGTAGTTTGAATTTGATTCCAAGGTAATATATGACAAAATGGACAGTATTTTTTGAATATTTCCATCTAATTGCTTACCTCAAATATTAATCCACACTACACAGCAATGTTGTAGCCCTCTTTTTCTGCCACAAGTTTCCTGTTGACAGACAAAAACACACAATTCATTTCATGGACATTTTCCTAACCTTATGTTCATGTAATATGCATTGTGCTAACCAAGTGAACATGTAGTAAAAATAGACATTCTCCGAGAGACATTCACTTCAGGCAGTTTTGAGCAACTGCCTTTGTTGCTGGTCTATCATTTCAGCAACACGATGAAACCCTTCATTCATGGCAGACGACACCTTTACAAATGTAAATGGAATCCAGCTTTTCAGTGTATTCACACAGCAGGGATTGCACCAGTCAATCAGAGTCTGGGTGAGACTGAGATTCTTTGGATTCTTTGTTGATGAAGTTTCTGTTTCTCTTTTCTTGAGCACCTTTCACACTGTTGTTTCAAGGCGAGAATGTTGCGTCAATGTTCTATTTCGCTGTTCTGTATTTAGGGAACTAACACAGAATTTTGTTCTGCCTTTAAACAAACAATGGAGGTAGTGACAGAGCCAAATAAATCTGTGTCAAACAATGAGGTCCACAAACTCCTTACCCTCCTTTCCCTAAACTCTGAGCTGCAACAGAAAAAAAAGAAAGGTGGAGGGGCATGCCTACTTGTGCGTCAGCTCTATGCAGAGCCTACGCATGTGGCCTATGCCGTTGTGAGCATTTATACTTGTGCAGTGGTGTGTCTGCGTCACGCCCGACCCCCAGCTACATTTTTAAAACACAGACAAGATTGACATCATTCTTCATATCTCACCCTGGAACAGGAAGCAAATACGCATTTTTCCAAGATATTCCCAACAACTCAAGAAGCTTTTATGAAAAACCGTGATGTTTCATTACCTGTGTCTTTTCTTTTGCTTCTGCCTCATCTTGGCAACAACGAAAGCCACAATCACCGCCCCGATGATGACGGCCAGCACAGTCAGGGTCAGCGGTATACTTAACGCCCCGTTGACCGTGTCATCGCAGAATTCTCCCTGGTAGCCTAGCGTACATTGGCACACAAGATCGGTGCCACCACCCGGAGGAGGCACGCAGGTACCGTGGTCATTGCACTGAGTTTCTCCACAAGTCGGCAGGCTGTAGTCGATGCCTCTCGGTTGGGGAGGAGGGAAAGAAGTTGCCATAGTAGAGAAGGGAGTGGTAGGAAGGGGAGAAAATGGACTGTAAAGGAAGGGAGTGCTACGTAAAAGGAGAATAGGAGAGGAGAAGGATGAATGGAAGGAAGCCACACCCTAAAACACAATGAGGAGACACATGAAAGAGAATAGGTCAAATAGATGTCCTGGGGTCAGGCTCAGTCAAGCATGTCTCAAAGCAGGTTTTTTAGCTGTCGTCTGTGTAACTCTGGCTAAGTGGTAACTGACTGATGTTCTGTCACCACCAATGATCTGATTAATTGGAATAGCAGAAAGCAGAATTTGTCATGAGCTCATTTCTCACAGCGCTGCAAACATGCTGTGGGAAGACTCTAATGCCTAATTGTTTTAGGTCTTGTCCTAACTTGGTTGGGCTGAGCTTGTGGAAACAGATTTTAAGGAACCTTTGAGGTTCCTTACCTTTTGGCCATTGTCTTTATAATGAATAATGGAGGGATTAAGGAATTAACGTATTCTTTTCCTTCAACAACAAACACACATGGTTGGGTTTAGGAAAAACAGGGTTTGGCTTCAGAGTCTTACGGGACATAAACACCAATCTCTCGGGTGAAGGTCAGTGTTCATCGGACCCATCCAAAACCCCTCCACCTACCTTGACTTTTGTCATGTCCCACTGTGTTTCCCCCTGACGCTGCTGGGCACCGTTAAACTATAACGGCAACTGGCTGCTTATCGTGCCAACTTCAAAGGACGCCTTTTCGGATTTCAACGACTTTCGAGTGAGACCGGGCTCTAACTTACGTTTCTGCAAACCACAGATATGTCACATTTGTACGTCATTATGTAGCAAATATGTTGAAACTTTAAGTTTCAGCAACACAGGGGTAAATGTGTGTTTCTGTCCATGTTTTGACTCAAATTACCTAATTTTGGTGGCACAATCCACACTAAAAACACAGCTAAATCTTACTTCAAGCCAACGTTACAACCAGTGTTGTTGTTTACTGGTTTGGGACAATGATGTGCAGCTTGGCAGCCGTCTCTCGTAGGCGTCACACCATCCACCTCCCAATGACAAAGTCATCTCACTTACATGTAGTCAGAAGTAGGTCACTATAGAAACGTTGATACATTCCATATGAACAAATGCAACCTATACATGGTTTGCGGAAATGTAACATGCCTACATTCACTTTTGGCAGGTGAGCTGCTTTCATACCGTTTGTTGACTGCGGTGATTGTGTGTTGTGCTTGAACATTTTAAGACTGTTGTGCCTATAGTAGCTCACTTTGTACACCATAAAGAAAGAAGACACTCCATATTACAGTCTCCAGTTGATGAGGCAGTCTAGTCAGTATGCATTAAGGTTGTAATGGACCCTATTCACAGCATATAAAATCCAAACTTCATCATAATCATACCCCAAAACATACATATTTAAAGCCACAAACTTTTGTGTGCACATTTCTATTCTGATACACATAAAACATCAATAAAAAAAATGCAATATACTGTGTGTTAACAGCACAGCTTCTTAACAATATCCACTGCTCAGCTCACATACAGTGTGAAACAGTGAGCTGCTTGTTGTGTGATGTCTCGCCCTCAGGCATATTTTACTTTTAAATCACCACATACAAATGACAGCCTAGCCGCGTAACTGCAGGTAGTGTGAGAGACTATTTGAACGATTGTACATCTTGCCTTATGACAAAATGTCTTTTTTGTTATTCTTTCCACATGAGAAACACAAGGTCCTCCTAGCAACTCCAGTTGTTTCATCATCAACAGCATGAGGTGTACAGAGACAGAAACCCAAAGGGGGGCTGAGTCAGCCTTAGCCGGGGCTGCCCGGTATCAATTCATGACTCCTACAGAAACATCAGCATCGTCCCAATGATAAAATAAATGCACGTTAAACAATGCTAACTGCATACATTCTCTAACATACTGGATTATTGGGGTGAAATGATGTTAGTACAGACTTAAACTGTATTTTAGTGTATCAGCGCATGAATTACATCAAGAAAACAATGTAAATCCACTGAGAGCTATACTAAATAGACTCTAGTTGACTGCGAAAGTATTGCAGCACAGCTTCCTATAAAATAAATAAACCAGTGTGTGAAAAGTCACTTCCTAGAGACAAGACTGCCACTTTTCTAAAGCTATACAGCGTGGCAGGTTAACTGATAATAAGTGGTGGTGTGAAGTTATTTTACTTCTCAAGCATCTCGTCATTCAGGTTTACCACCAGTACAGTTAGACTGTATTTAACAATGGTATCCGCACCAGGTATAATTAAAAAGGCAAGCAACATGATAAGTGATGACATAATGAAACAGATCTACTTACAGAGGCAAAGAATGCAGATGTGGAGTTTTAAAAATGGAGATGTGGAGTTGAAATGTTAGTTGCTGGTTCGTCCAGGTGTCTGTGTGTGTGTGAAAGGTCCCGGGTCTTTGAAAAGGAATCTGAAGTTCCTCTTTCAGTGAGGGAATCTGTAACAAAAGAAAGGAGGGAAGAGGAAGAAAGCTGAGACCTGTGAATACCTGCCTCTTTTTCCCACAAACACACACACACACACACACACACACACACACACACACACACACACACACACACACACACAC
>JAPZEB010000011.1:3770190-3788754 GCA_029783705.1 Chaetodon striatus | reverse complement strand
CCACAGTAGCATTAGCAAGATATACAATATAAAGACTAATGTAGAGGCTGAAGAAACAGTAAGTAACATCAGAAGCTCCAAACAATGACAGGCGGGTAAAGACGGAAACGCAGACAGAGCAGGCATGAAGAGATTAAACATGGTGACAGGTCTGTCTGCCTTTGATTTGAGGGTTGTGATGGGGAAATATTCTCTGTTGTGAAAACTCCTGTAGTGTTCACTGATGGATGCAAAACATTATAACGAGAACAGACATATTAAAGAGATGCAATTAGATGTACCTAGATTTAAGATGAATATTGTGGCATTTTCTCTATGTTGCCCAGTGTCACTGCCTCTGGATGCGGCGTACTATCAAAGAGCAAAAAACGTGACGAAGTTGAGCAGTAGACAAATGTTAACACACATCTACAGCGTGCAGAGATGAGCTGTGATGGTGTAGCATCAGTATGTCTGTAAAGGAGTGTTGGCATTTTTTCCATCAGTATTTGAAAATATTACTTCAACACAGACTTTCACATCAGCTGCAGCCATCTTGGTTTAAAAAATAAAATGCATCAATGGCTCTTCTCCTTACTAAGCAAGGTTTATGCTCATCATAGTGCCCCAGCACAAACATGTGCATTAGTGCTAAAGATTTGCAACTTGTCAGTCATTGTCTCAAACATGCCCCAGTTTAGATAAATGGTTATGACTGGCCCGCCCCGAGCCAGGACGACTGGAGATCTGTCTGAACAGGCAGGTCAGACACATCTGCCAACGTAAATTAAACATGAGCTCAGATTTGTCTGGTTGCCAGGCTATGAAATCACCTGAATTTACGAGGCATAATGAAACAAAAAGCTTTGCTTATAAATGACCTATATACTGGAACATAATCATACCTGTTGTTGAAGCTCTGAGTCATGCAACCTGGGCAAGATGAAAAGCTGATAACATGTATTTTAGTAGCCAACAAGAACCTACCTTGTTTGAGAAATCAAAACAAGAGGAGTGTAGTTTTGAGTTCATCCTTTCTTACTTTTATTGCATCAAAAGACAGTCTCCATCAGCATATTTAAATTCAGCACCACAGAGAGGCATCCTCAGACATTACTCGTGATGTCTGCTGCCTTCAGAGTTTTCCTGAAGCTGTAGTGACTTAAACGTTAGCGATGGGTTCTTCACATCTACCGGGGAATCCAGCTCCTGTGGAGAAGAAAAGATCAGAAACTTTTCTTCTTAGTTTATAACTTATGAAGGCATCTAATACTACAGAAATATATCCAGTTTATATTAAAAAAATTGAAGACAAAGGCTCATCTTAAGGTTTACCTGATATATAGAGATATACAGATAGATAGATACTTACTTTATTAACCCCGGGGGAAGTTAAGGAGGAGGAACTAAACTGTTGTCATGAGTATAATAACGCTATATTCTCATCACTCTTTCTTGCTTGCTAGTTGAGAACTGAACACAAATAATTTGTTTTAGAAACTTGCATCCAGCTGCCGTTTAAATAATTCACATTTAAACGTGAATTTTGTGATTTGTCACCATATTTATACCTGGATATATTGGTGGCTGATATTTCAGGAGTAAACTGATAAGACAATTGTCACATCACCGAAACTGGTTTCACATATAAATGAGCCACATTAATAGTTTATAGTCTTAAATAAATTCAGAACATCTCTGCTTATTTATCCAAATGAATTTCTGCTGTGTGGCCTGATCTTTACCTCAGAGTCTGAGTAGTGTTCACATGGCAGTCCCATGTTGGCCATCAGAATTTCTTTCTCTGTGGATCTGTTTCTGATGGACTCCCAGCCTCTCCTGTTGAAACAAGATTTTAAAAAGCCAAATATTACTCTAGCACTCTCTTAAAAACGGAATTTTAACCACACTGAATGTTTAGTTTGTCCTCTCTGGCTTGTAAAGGGAAATGAGCTGCTGCAGCAGAAATACACGACGATCCCATTTTCAAAGTGAACCCCTCTGATCAGGGTGCAAAAGAAAACAGTCGTCCTCTCATGTACCTTTTGACAAAAATAAAAGCAGCAGACACCAATGCGGCGAGGAGGCAGAGGACACCCAGGATGACAGCCACGTGGCTCTTTCCAGTTTCTGTCTCTTGACAGAACTCTCCCTTGTAACCAGCCATACACTGGCAGCGAGTGATTTTGCCTTCTATGATGCAGTTGCCATGACCGTTGCAGTGTTGGAGATCACAGGAGCCTCTTTTAACTGAAAGAACAGGGTTCTTCTGGGCGTTGGGGTGAGGCTGGGCAGGGCGGCCATCACTGGACTTGGTCCCGAAAGATGCAGAGTTTGTGATTGGACCTGAAGAGAAATCAATGTTAGTGATTATGTGATAGTGATAATAATGTTCCTACACTACACATATCTTATTATTTGTTACTAAAGACTGATTCACAATACTTGTTTGCAATAACTTCCAGGTAATAAACCCCTTAATCACATACATAAATCAAACAGCCCTGAGCAAACGCTGCCTCAAAAGGTTAGTTCTTAGCCACCCAAAAAAGGCTGACCAAAAAAAAAAAATCATTATCAGTTAAAGTACTTTTTGTTTAGAATATTTCACTCCTTTACCTTGCTGTTAGAAAGCCATTTCTGACAGGGAACTAACGCCTTTATCTTAAAGCCACCAGACAATGACAAAAACCACAATTTTACTTCGTAGTACAGAGGATTTGCTGGTCTACCGCTGCCTTGATTGGTTAGTGTGTGAGGTAAAGCAGTAAAAATCTTCTAAATATAGAGCACACTTAAACTGTTGCTGCAGCCCCTGTCCACGGCAGTACATTGATAACCCATATCTACTGTCAAACATATGTATTTTAAACAACAGTTTTGGCTGAAAATGACAACAGAAACAATCAAGTCTGCCGATTTCGCATATCTCTGCAATTCAAAACAATTGTCACGTGTCTACCTGTAATTCTGTGTTCATGCCAAACGGCATACAAAAATTTTGTGTTGCGTTACTCATGCTTGAACGCTAAAATATTTTGTGTTCACTCACTTTATACACATGAATAATTCACATCATATGAGCGTGAAATTGCTGAATCAATTAATGAGCTTCTGCTGGTGCGTCCTCAGTGTCATACGTCCCTAGAGGAAGTCATTGCTGATTGGCCATCACGGCACAAATTGGTCATTTAAGTTCAAATTTTTAAACTCTTGCAAATAAGCCTATGACGCGAAATCACATTACTCCTGTCCATCACGTCGCCCAGCAGAATTCATGTCTAATCACATCTTTACATTGACTTTACATGTAAGTCACTTATGTGAATTGTTGTTTACGCGCCCGGTGTAACCACAACATAAGTGTTACGGCGACATCACAATGACTTAATCTCTAATACTCTTATGGTAACCTCCTGGAGTCTTGTCACCACACATGCGGTTGCAAGGCAACCACTGGAGGTTCCAGGAAGTTTAAGTCCCTGGCCAAGAAATAATTCACCACAAAACACTTCGTAAAATCACCAGGTGTCATTTTTACACTTTGGTTTTTGTACTTATTAAACAAGCGAGATATATAACGTGTTATCAGTAAACTACAGAGAGGCTATTCAATGGAAACTGTTTTTTTTGTTAGTGACTCTGGACAGAGCCGGGAGAGCTGTCCCCCTGTTAACTTATTGGCAAGGAGCTAGGAACAAAAATGTTCGAGGACTATTTTAAGCCTCTGTAACTTAGAGCGTCTTGTCATTTGGAAAATAAGTGTCTCATATGCTCCTCAGATACTGTAGAGATCTAAGTTTAATATTCATTACTTCAGCCTGTGCACTGATCAAACCATACATTTACAAAACAATGGTTCATGTAATTTCAGGTATATTTAAAGCTCAGATTTAAAAATATGTATCAACACGGTACAGTTACTAACATCAGTTACCCTCAATGTATGCATTGTTTTGGGCAGGATGGAGTAACTAGTTAGATGAGAAACATATGGGGAAAAAATGATATAACAGACTCATATTTTGACATGTTACATTTAGTCCTGGGTTTAACAAAACAAAGCTGGTAACTTAGTGACTAAAAATCAGTATGGGTGATTCAAATGATTATGATATTACCTCATCTACCCAGGCTGATGTTTCTTTAACCGTGTTGGATAATTAAAGATTTGGATGAAAACTCACAGTCCTGTTCATCTGACTGGTCTGGACAGTCCACGTGTCCGTCACAGAACTTGCTGCTGATGATACACTTGCTTCCATCAATGCAGGATTCTTCCCCAGTGGGGCAGTCGGGAAGTGGGGAACAGGAAGTGGCACTGGCAGCGTAGAAGCCCCGGCCGCATTTACATGTGTGACCTCCAGGATATGGCAGGCACAGTTGGCCACATCCACCGTTGTTGTTGGAGCAGCTATTAGTTCCTGGAGGAAATGGGTTAAAGAGGACCGTTAAATTAAGTGACACAAAACTTTTACTTCCTCTGGGAGGAAATCAAAGTGACAGCTTTTCACACTTCAAATAAAGCATGAGCAAATAAACCAATGATGCCCCTATTTTGTGCTTAGCCAGTTAGCATGAAGACTAACACACACCTTCACACACTCACACACGGCCGTCATGCAAAATTTCAGCCTCCTTGGGCAACAGTTGTGGCTGCCAAATTTTTCTGAACTCATCAAGTGACCGATAAAGAGTCAAAGTCCCTTCCCATCCGGTGTCCCCCATCAGCCCTTATTTCAGAAAAAGATATGTACTGTAATGAACAGCGAGAGACAAACACACTTTGAATTGTGTCATAAATTGAACATTTGATGTCTGTCAATTTAAAAGATAGCTTTGCAGTTTGATGCTTTTGTCACATAGTTTTGAGACCGCTCAGTGAACTACATCTCCCATCTCTAACAATATACGTCACCAACACAAGTTATCTAGCTGGCTAGCTATGTAACATATCCATGTGCCACGCACAAATGCATCAGTATCTTACGTCCTGCATTTTCTCCAGCGACACATTTGTTTTTGTTTTTCTTTTTTTAAAATCAGCCAGGAAGTGAAAGAATGAGCGACTGCTGTTCTTCTCAGTACATCTGGGACGTCTCTTACAGGTCTGGTGTATTCTAGCTACATATTTCTGGTCCCAAACAGCAATTTTGTGACAAATGGCGACTTGCTTGACTTGTAAAATTATGTTTTAAACTGACAAATATGTGTAATTCACGGCACAACTCAAATGGGATGACAGTTGACGACAGTACATAGTTTTTCCTGTAAAAAGGTTCCATGGTGATCACCCAGAAGGAGAAGGACTTCACCTCGCTGTAGAGCTGCTGGTCACAGCTAATACCATCCTATAGGCTCCCTTGTGTCTACATAGAGTTGCTTTATCATGCAGTATCGTGGGAATAAAGAAGCCACACACCATCATTCATTAGACCTCTTCCCATGCCAATCAATAATCTGTTGTGGCTTTCCACACGAATCAGGGCTTCCTGGCTGTCTGTAATTATAAAATCTGCTTGAGGACATGTTCAGTGCCAGACTGAGAACATGGGAAACAAGAGGTGTGTCAACATTTGTGAATGGAAACAACACTGGGCTTCTGGATATGTGCCAACTGATACTTGCATTTTTCTGAAATACTTTGCAAAGACTTCATATATTCACATGTTTCACTTGTGCAAAGTCTTACAGTTTTAATATTTATAGTTATAGATTCATAGTACTTGTATGTGCATGGTAGTACATATCCACAGTACTGCTTTAATTCTACTTTTAGCAGATACTGTGTTGTGCAGAGTTTGATAATTAATTTTACTCTAGCCCTAGAGCATTCAAGAGTTTCTGTTGTTCCTAAAGTAGTTTGGTCGGCTGTTTATCTTGGAATCAGATGCAGCTTTACTGGTTCAGAAGTATACTCATGTTTGTGTGTTGCTGTCAACATCAACAAGACAAAAATGTTCCTGTGAAACCAAAGTGCACAACAGCTCAAGAGAATAAGCAAGAGGAAGTGTTGTCCCAGTGTGTGTGTGTATGTTGAGCTCAATTCAGCATTGTGCTTTCCCACTGCAGCACACACAGTAACAATCTAGTATCTCCCACGGCTTGCCAAGCCCCATCTCTCTGCAGGTATCACATCACTTTGCCATCTATTCAACTCAAACTGAGCCTAAGCGAGCCTTTTCATTCTGCCCCAAGTGTCCGATAACACACCTCTCCTGCGTCCTGTATTTGGAGTAGAAAGTTGAAGTCAAATATAAGTGTGCAAATGGATTTAATTCCTAACTTATGACTGGAAAACTGGTTTGACCTGCTACTGTTTTCCAAATTAAGCTGACAGTGTGCTGTAAGCCTGTTGGTCATTACAGCATTACAAATCTGGGCAGATATTAACACATTATGTAAAGAGGATAATTGTGTTGATGAGCCACTTTACAATTTCAGCAGCCAAACAGTTTTAATCCACCAGAATCTCCAGGTGATGCATGTCCTGACTGCATGTACAGGTGGTTGTGAAACTGGTGCTTATCACCTGGTAAATCAGCACCATGGTTGACGGGTTGATTACAATATAGCTGGATGTTGTGTCACGCACTTCCCTGTTCTCTTGTCTTGAACAGTGGGACAGCATCTCTGGAAAAGCTTGGGACGTTTAGTTTCTTATCTCAACTCCACGGTGATCTCTGCTATTGTTTGCATAGCATGTACATTTGTCTCCCCCAATAAAACATGAAAGTAGCAGAAGACTTTTACACCATAAATTGGTGTCGAAAAATGTAGGAAATTAATTGCATGACCCTCAAAAATGGCCAAAAAAAGCCTATATTATATGCCCCCTCCCCAAATGTTGAAATGAAACTGACGCCCTGAACTGTTGGTGCCAACTTTACAAAGTATTTCAATTTTTTTTTATCTATACACAGATGAGAAACAGTGTACCAATCACTTGGCACAGGTACCACACTGCACTCAAAATGTCCTGCAAAACTGGATGGACACAAGTCTTTAAAGCCAGCCATGTTTTTGAGTGTCCCACTGTCTTTCTGTTTTTGTCCTCCTTTGTGATTTTAAGTGTTTTATTTCGCTTGAAATTATTTCATACTATTTTAAATTTATGTTAACAGTGTTTCATTTGTGTCATGGTGATACCTGCTCTGTCTCCCTCCTCAAACTCTCTGGATTCCCAGTCTGCTCTGGAAGTTTTTACATCCTGTCTTGCCTCACCTGCCACCTAGTGGCCAATGGAGAGTCCCCCTCATTGGTGTCACTTTTGGTGAGATCACCTGTCTGAAAATCTGCTCTTCATTTAAACACTAAACCACCTAAAGAGAACAGCTGTCAGTACAGGTTTGCAATATTGCAGGTTTGCAGTATGTTGCCATTCTACTCATCCCTGCATGTTTCCTTTTACCTGCCTGAGAGTTGTGATCTTCCTGAATATTTGTTCCATTATAGTTGTTTACCTCCCTGTTGCAAATTGTAGCTATTTACCAAGTCAGGTGCTTTTTATTCAAACTGCCATGTTAAAGCTAAATAGATGCCTACCAGACTGAGTGTCGTTGCTGTAGGCTTTGACTTCCACCACGTCGACCTTTGTCTCGAACCACAGTTGGTTAGGCTGGAGGCCGTCACTGAACCACAGTTTGGTTACATCTGCACAGTTTGGAAACAAACACAAACATACGCAAAAAAATAAATCTATCAAGCATAAAAAACATTGTACAACTACTGAAGTTTCTACAGTACAGACATCAGAAGCTGCTGGGTCGGGCGGGTAGTGAGGAAATGTGTGTGTTCATTAGTCAGACTGAATATAAAAATTTGAAAGAACCAATAACCGGTCTGATGGAGAGGAGAAAAGGTGCCGGTGATTACAAGTGGATGTTTAAAGATGTATAAGAGTACAGATTGCCGGGAAGAGGTGGACTAAATAATTCATTGTTACATTAGTCTTTGATGCCATCTGCTGCCTGATGGGGACAAAGACAGATGGAACAAATGTAAAAGCCAAGATGTATGAGAAATTAAATTTCAGGAGCAGGACAGAGCAGGTTATTAGATATTTCCCCCCCTGAGACACTGTGGGCGTTTGAGTTTGTGCTTCCTGTGCCTCCATCCTTACCTTTATCCAGAGTGACCCAGAGGAGGATGTTCTCAGTATGTGTGAAGGAGAGGAGCAGGCCTGGCCCTGTTTTGTACTGTTTATATCCTGTTCCATCCACTCCAATAGAGCTGATTACACCTTCACCTGGAGAGATAGAGTAAGCAGACAAGTACACGCAGGCCGGCAGAAACAAGCCGATAGTAATATGCTCTTATGAAGGCATTAACTTTGTGAGATTCTTTGAAGTCCTTACCTGAATCGGCCCAGTAGATCACGGTTCCTTGATTGGAAAAGACCAGTGAGTTGGGGATGCTCGACTTCCTCCACAGTACTGCTTTGTTACGGCCATCCATCCAGGCGCAGTCCACCTCTGTCTGGCTCTTCCCACCTGTCACGCCTATTGCTGTGTAGCAAAGCAGTCCCGAGGGGGGGTGCAGTGCAATGGATGTGGTGCCCTGAGAAGACGAACAAGACAATACTGGGAAATGCAAATAACTGCAAGAGAAAACAATGTGTTTTGGGGCATATAGAGAAAGGAGCTCGAAGAAATGTACTGCTTTGTTGTCCTAGACACTAGTCCTCAATGTTTCTGCTAACATTTATACAGTAAATACAACACTGATGAGGCAGCTAAGAGTAAATCTGTTTGTTTTAGTAAATAATATTATGCCTAAGTTTACTAACCACAGATATGAGAATATCCAACAATGGCAGGGTTCCTAACCATTTATTTATTTGTAGCCACCACATATTGATTTACCACCTCTGTCCCCTAGAAATTATGTTTGTGTATTACTGAAATCCATTTGTAATTGTGTTGTGGTGTACATACAAGGTGCAGGACTGTAGTTACATTTCCATCCATATGTAGTGCAAATTTTCGGAAAAATAGAAAAGGAAAAAAAATAAAATCTAAATTTATGTATTTTCACATCCACTACTGTTAAACGAATACTGGGAGTTGATCTATCAAGCAAAGCAGCAGGTGGCACTAATTTTTCTAGTCAGGTGCCATTTTACCACTGAAGAAGAAGAGCGCCAGTCAAACCTCAAACAAAGGGAAACAATGCATGTTTAACAACGGAGAGCACACTGGACAAGGTGAGTTTTAAAAAACTAATTTTACAGCTGTGTGCTCTGGTAATAGCACTGTGCACATACACAAGCATGTTAAAAGCCACCCAGAGACGAAGAAGAGAGCTTGCAATGGCCTATGCAATGATGATATGTCATGACTACGTCATCATGTGTTTACTAAATCTGTTTGCACTTAGGCACATTTGCGTATAATCAATACTCCAACTTTTCCACGTCCCCTAAGCTTAAAAATTATTTTTTTCTGATTTTTGGTGTTTCCACTCTGGGTTTTTTTATGTGCAAATTAAAAATGTGCATAAACAGAAGTGGATGGAAACACACCTACTGACAGCAGAATCTTGGGTTTGCATCCAGACTACTGTCTGTGTTAGGTGTCAGTAACAAAAGGGAACATAATTTCAAAGAAGATATAACTCACTTGTCATCACATTTCCCTTGAAAATGTATTTGCTTTGTCATATTAGTTGTATATAAACATAACTTCTCTAATACAGGGCTCTGGCTTTCTTTACTGATTATTCCCTCATCAGCTACCAGTACAAATAATCACTAATTCTGTGAGAAAGACACTGTATGGCTATCAAAGACATTTTGTACGGAGGCTGGGTATTTGCAAAAATCTGCTGACTAGATTTTTACTCAGTTGTTGATACTGAATAATCTTAAATCTAGGTTATTAGAACACTTACAGTCTTTGGCTGTTTATGTTTTTGTATAAATTCTATTAACTCTTCTCACCTAATATTTTCAACAAGGCATTTTGTCAGGACAATATCAGACAGTCCACAAGACAAGCAAGAACCTGCAGTGAAGTCCAGAGAAGTTGTAGTCAACCAAAGAAAATTTAATGCAGGGAGGAAGGAGTCATGTAAATGTCAGAGGTAAAGGAGATGATGAATGAGCAGAAAAGAACAAATATGAGCAGTGAAGCTGAGCACACTTTACCTTCAGTGATCCCTGCAGCAGTGAGATTGTGTGGCCGTCATCTCGGGAGGTCACATGGAGATCAGGCCTGTTGGTGCTGCTCCAGTAGAGGTTGGAGGTGACCCAGTCAACTGCCAGAGCCGTGATTGGATCATCCTTGCGGGATAGAAAAGTTTAATTTCAGCAGGGAGCGACAGTTCTTACTGGCTTGAACGTGAAGCTGAATAAAGTCACCACAGAGTAACAACTATCAAACTGCTTACACCACCCCTCTTCATTACCTGAAATCAAATGTATAAAAAGCCATTTCCTTTGAAGAGCTGATCATGCCTACCTGCAGCTTTAGGATCTGTCCAGAGGGCGTCAGTCCCTTTCCCGACCCAGTGTTGCTCAGTTTCAGCACATTTACAGATCCTTTTCCTGCATCAGCCACAAAGACAGAAAGCTCCTGGATGGACACGTCAAGTCCCACGGCCTTAGTTACGCCAGGCAGGGCCAAATCTCTGCCGTTTGGCATTCTTTTCAGAGCCACACCATCATGACGCATGGAGTGTAGGTGAATCTGCAAGTAGCGGTAGGGTGAGGTAAAAAGTGGAAATGAGAAAGTGAGCGGGAGAAGAAAAGAAAGCCTATTATTTAAAAAGGCCTCCAACCAGAAAGTAGTTTTTTGAAATTTGTTTCTCAGAAGCGTTCGACAGGAATAAAAGCCTGCAGGTTCTCTGCTCTTTACACCACATTCACCTGATAGACTGCGGCATGAGACAAAAGCAGGATGAATGCTGAATCCACAGGCGGAGAGCAGGTAATCTTGTCCTTGGAGAGTAGCAGCCCCTTTGGGCATCGACACACTGCTGTAGGCCCTGGCCCTGCTGGATATCCCAGTGAACCCAGTGCTCCAGATTTTCCTCTCGTCGTTGTCGGGGCCAGGAGGCAGAGGTGGGAGCAGTGTAGCTGGTCACAGGGGCTGGATATGGCTGACTGGGAGAGGGTATGCATCAGCTGCAGAAAGAGGAAACATACGTATCAAGGCTCACAGCTGAGACTTAATACTGTAGTTGTTACGACTGCCAACAGTGATGTATTCATAAAATATTAGTGTGTAATATAATTAAGGTCTCCAGGAGTTACAAACCACAGCATTAAAGTTAAAGACTCACTTTCAGTCCAAATGGCTGCCCTGGTCTCTTCAGAAGAACCTTTTGATCTTTGCCAGTGTTCTTGTCGGCTGAGCGGATGGTTCGTCTTTTCGTGTCAGACCAGAAGACTCGGTCATTGAAGACCGCTACAGAGAAAGGGCTCGGCGTTTCGGCCAACTGGAGGATCTAGCGAGAGAAGGTTACCACCATTACCTTTCACGAGCTGCTAAAACCATGTGGGTCATTTAACTATTTTTCCATCAGCTGGTGGTGCGTACCTTGACGTTTTCTCCATCCAGAGAGGCCGAGCCGATACAGCGCAGCTTCTCATCAGCCCAGTACACCCTGTTGTCCAGGAGGTCGTAGGCCAGACTGACTGGCCAGCTCAAGCCTCGGCTCACCACCACCTTCCTCTTTGAACCGTCCATCCCAGACCGCTCAATCTGAGGGGTGCTGCCGATCTCAGACCAAAGCATCATCCTGAAAATGTTGACAATGCAGTGATTAAACATATTTGGGACTGAAAAAAACCTTATGTTTTCTTCTGTTTGTTTTTTTTTTCTGTTGTGAGTTTGAGCAGCGTACCCTCTGTGTGGCAGCAGGACCAATGAGCTTGGCTGCTCCAGATCTTCACCCAGGACCACAGTGTAGTCCTGAGCTCTAACTGTGGTATCGCTGAGCTTCACAGCCAGAATCTGGCCCACCAGTCCATCCACCCAGTACAGGTTCTTACCAACCCAGTCCACGGCAATGAAATCCGACTTCACTCCTGTAACAAGATTTGATTTTTCAAATAATTTTGCTGGCTGGCTTAAACCAAGCACGTTCACTCTGTTTCCCTTAGTTTGATATTTTCTGTAGTCCTTGCAGACAACACCATGTTACACAACTGTGGAGTTCCTGGGACAGCCGTACCTTTGATAAGTGTCCCTTTGCTGTTTGAGTCCTTCATGTCGGCCCAGCGGATGCTCTGGTAGTCAGGGCTGAGCCAGTAAACTCTCTGTTGAGCCCAGTGATAATCGAGTGAGAAGACTGGTCGATTTGCAGAAGACAGAAGACGCAAGGTGCTGCTATGGACTCCCAGTAGTAAGAGCTCTGACTGCACTGACGCCAGAAGCAAAGGCTCGTCTAAGATGGAAACATGATCAGTGAGGTTTTTCTGACTCTTCTCCAAAGTTATAGGACAACATAACAGCACAAAAACTGAAGAGCAAAGATTGTTTTGTAATCAAGAATGAGTAAATACCCCTTTTTAGAAGAAAATAGTAAGAAAGAAAATAGTTCCTTTATAATACTGCTCACAACAAGGACTGTGGATTATGTTGAGTAACTGGGTCATGATTTCTGGAAAGATACACTGCTGTTGAGTTTTTCAAATGCATTTTTGGCACTTTAAGAACCACAGGCCAAGTGCCATCTTGTTCCATAATCAACATTCAGCAGCTCACACCAAAACACTCTAGATTGATAAACTCGCTTGATACAGGTAGCACATCATAGTGAACATTATGATTCCTTCAACAAGCATAGACAGTGTCTAGACCTTCAGTACCTTTGGTCTTGCAGCTTTTGTTATCAGGCTCCAGGTAGAAGCCAGGGAGGCAATTACAGACGTAGGACCCACGGGTGTTCAGGCAGGTGTGTTTGCATACAGCATGTGGCACTTCATTGCACTCGTCAATGTCCACACAGGACAAAGCCCTGGATTGTTTAAAACCTGCAGCACAGTAACACCTCTGCAAAAATGAGAGCGAAAAGGGCATTTTCATGAGCTTGGTGCACCATTTATATTGCAAATAGAGCCAAAATATTGTGTTGTGTTTCTAGATACAGTTCCGTAGCTGTGACAGGCTGAAATGAGACCTATTTATAAATGTGAAAGAGTAAAAACTCAACTAAAGTCACTTGTTGGCCATTCCAGGAGAGCATACTGAGGTTAAGTTTGGGACACAGCATTGCTAACAGCCTTGGACAGAAAACAACCACACACACATCTGTTCTGTACTGACCGGTCCATTTGGGGTGCTGACACAGTGTTGGTCACAGCGGGGAGCTGATGGGCTGGAGCAGTTGCGTAGAGCGCATCCTGCGCCCTCATCTGAACTGTCGGCACAGTTGGTAAAGCTGTTGCACACCAGGCGAGGGTCCAGACACTCACTGCTGCCACACTGGTAAAGGTGAGAGGGGCATTTTCTCTGGCTGCCTGTGAGAGCAGATGCACAGTGTCATTGTTCCTCAGATTTTTCTTTACCGTGATTAAATACATGTCACTGTAGTGGTTAGCATTTCACCTCATGTGCAGGTTTTTAAACCCAGAAATAAGCAAGCAAATAAGAACAAACAGAAGTGAATGAGGATTATGTTGTGTGAGGATTTATTACAATAGTAATGAAACAGATCATCAGCTCTCATCGTCTTCATTAGTACCAAAAATGGCAGCTTCCTCTTCTACATTAATACACTGTACAGATGCGTGACGGACTAAGACCCTTAACACCTCGTTACAGATTTAAACTGAGTAGATATGATCGTGTATGTTATAAATGAGCCATTTTTTAAATGGGGCATAATCAGCTCATGAAAAATGATATGGCTGATGTCGAACTAATTAAAATTGCAGTCATTTTAAAAATGACTACCCAACTTGTACAAAAACTACCACACAGTCTAACTTGCAAAAATAATTACATTAATGCTGCAACATTTCAATGACTAGACGTTGCAGCAGCAAAGAACTAGAGCCAACAGAGGGTGCCGGTCCCCTTTGAGCAACAGGCTTTAGACACTGGCCTCTCACACAGCTTGATAAAGTGGTGTGGAAACACTTGTAGAGGAAGCCCTGTTAGGCATGTCAGCTCCAGGAGAAAACAGGCCAGAGGACGCTCCCTAGTACGAGTCAAAATCAGGAGCAGTGTTTGTGTAACTGCTACCCTTGGAAGTGCCAGGACTAAAGCCTTTCTTGACAGGAAGGCAGCATATGTCCACAATCAGCAGAGCAGAGAGGGAAGCCTGTCATCAGGTTTGCCTGATGAAGGTCTAGACAGTGAGCGTGAATTTTCCTAATGTTGTGTTCTGCTCATTCCTCTCCAGTGCACCTTTTTGGAGATAGATGTGCGACTTATTCCTTTGAAAATGATTACTCTATCCTTGTATAACAAGTGGTGGGTGGAGAAAACAAAAACGGTACCAAGGTAAAAGTATTGTTACTTTATAATTGTAGTGACTCAAGTAGAAGCAAAGGAACACATAAAAATGCTACTTGAGTGGAGTAAAAATCTCAACAACAGGTCTCCTCAACAGGTAATAACAAATGTGAAGTGCACATTGATTGTCATGAAAGTGTCATAACCAGAAATACATGCTGTTATGCACTGTTTAACCTCTCAAAACAGAACGAGAAAATAACTTTGATTCACTAGCAGAGCAGAGTGAGGAGCCACTTCTGAGAGATGTCTGGTAGAATTAGAAGCACTGTCTAGTTTGGCCACGATCAGCTCCAGCAGCCATGTCACAACCACAGCACACACAGCTGCGCCTTACAGAATCCTCAAAGGACAGGCTTGGACGTAGTCTGTAACGTATGTGTATCAGTGTCCAAATCATTAACCTCTGTTCCATCTGTGGTACTATGATTAGCTTGTGGGCTATCTCATCACTGGCTGTCGGACTAACGCTGGTACGAGTATGAGTGTGAGCTCAGGTGAATATAAAAACTATGTACTCAAGTAAGTGTAACAAATATTCTACAAAGCAACCACTCTAAGGAGTTCAATTTCTTAAAAAAAAAAACTTAATATTTATAGTATATTAAACACAGTAAATGCAACACATTACTAACCACCACTGTGTGTAACTAATCATATCTAAATAAGCCGAAGTGCAGCCAAGGATGTATGACCAAAAACAAAAGTGTTTGAAGCAGAGAATAAACCTATGTCAGAAGTTGAGCAGTGTTGAATATCTGAGATAAAACATGCTCACATTTGTCCTCGTCCACGCCATTGTGGCAATCCTTCTTCCCGTCACACCTCCACGACAGAGGGATGCACTGACTGCTGTCTCCACACTGCCACTGGTATTCCCTGCACTTTGCCGGTGATGATGCGCAGTTCTGGATACAAATGATGAGCCCATGTGTCAACTAGGAATGCACCAATCCTACTTTTTAGTCTCTATAGCAATACAGATACCTGTGATTTGGGTATTGGTTAAAAGAGAGTACCAATAAGTATCGGCTCAATATCTGCTATCAGTAATGGTGCGTCCCTTATTTTAACCACTGCTTTCCAATCTCACTCAAAAAACCATGTCCATTACAAAAAAAAAAAAATGCAAGAGAAGCAAGAAACATCTCCCTCAATTCATCCCTTTACAGGTTTACATCACCTCACTATAACTGTAGTGCCTCACCTTCTCATCTGACCCATCTTTGCAGTCTTCTTCACCGTCACACAGCCACTCTCTCTGCAGGCATTCGTGGCTGTGTGGACACTGGAGCTGTGATGGGCAGCGCGGGGGTCTAGTGCAATGTGCCTCATCAGAGTGGTCACTGCAGTCAGCATATCCATCACATCTCAGGGCCTCCGACACACACTGACCGCTCATACAGCGATACTGGTTAATAGCACAGGGCACCAAACCTGGAAATAAACGTAGACCTCATCTGATGTTTGTGGACAAGTTTGAGATTCATCATCATTTTCCAAAATTTTAATATAAGACTGTTGGTATGATGTAAGTTTCTATATATGGATGTCACCTACCACACTTTGCTTCATCTGACCCATCAGCGCAGTCTCTCTCGCCATCACACAGGAAGGTGTCTGGTATACAGCGAGTGTTGTTATCGCAGCGATGATGGCAGCCCTCAATCTGTTTCGAACAGTCCAGTTCATCGGATCGGTCTTGACAGTCGTACTCCCCATCACACACCTTCTTCTGTGGAATGCATCTATTCCCGTGAGCACACTGAAACTCATCTGGGGGAGAGAAAGGAGATAACCCATCAATAGATAATCCATGGATGTAAAGCATCCATTTACTAAAATGGATGCTTTACATCCATGGATTCTCACTGGAACGTGGTCAACTCTGGCTCTGGACTAAAAAGAAATTCAATCTAGAAATCCATTTCAAAATTTCCAGAGAAAAGCCAGAGAGATTCAAAGCTTCATCCACAGTGAACTCAAAGAAAAGATCATCAGTGTGTCTACTGATAGACAAGTGATTCAAAACACCACAGAAACTACAAAATATGAAGTTCAGTGTTGCCTCAACAACACTGAAAACAGACTGATGACTATGTAGTAGGGTGACCAGGTGTCCGGCTTCATGCAGGACTGCACAACGTTCCTGTGTTGCACACATTGAGACAATGTCTGGCATTTTGACTGGCTGTAGTTTTCAAAAGCCAAATGACTGTAGACAGACAGTTTTTAAAATCTGACTTTTATCCAGTAGCTGTTAAGAAAGCAGGGAAGGTTGTCATCTCAGGGCTGTGTTTGATGTCAGTCAAACTGCCACCACAAAGTCACAAGCTATGCAGATTTAGACAGACTTTGATTGAAAGTTCCACACAGAGAGGTAAATTCAGCTACTCAGGCAAACTACTTACAACTGGGATAAGCCTGTGAGGGGCAATCCTCAGAGAGGGGAATCATTTTGAAGTTAGTCTATAAACACTGGATAATAAACTTGGACTTAAAAAAATAAATGGACATAGCTACCAGGACAAAAACCACTGGTTTGTGGACTGCTGTTTTGAAGCCTAGAGTCTGGCATTTTGGCAGTCGCCATTTTTGATTTTTTAAGCTAGAAGTGACCATATTTTTTCACAAGAAGCTATAGCTGTGAAGATGCAAGAGGTCGATCTGACTTATAGATTGTAGTGGCGCCTCACAGACAGTCGCTGTTCCTTAAAGCTACCACACCCTGAAATATGCGGAAATTTAAGCCTTAATAGAACAAAAATGGTACAATGGTAAATGGACTACACTTGTACAGCACCCTTCACTCAAAGCGCTTTTACACTACATGTCACATTCACCTATTCACACACTGGTGGCCGTGGCTACCGTACATGGTACCACCTGCTACTCCGTACCCACTCGCGTGCTCTCACATCAAAGGAACAGCCATCAGGAGCAACTTGGGGTTCAGTATCTTGCTCAAGGATACTTGGACATGCAAACAGGAGGAGCCGAGGATTGAACCGTGGATCTTGCAAACAGTGGACAACCAGCTCTACCTCTGAGCATCTGAAATCGTTTATCACATTGTGCAGCACACGGGGTAGAAAAGAATTTTTGTTAAGTCAGATAGAAGTTAAATCAAAATTTTCATTACCTTTCAGCATCGTAAACATGCCCCACACAAACAGACTCCATCATGGTCATTGTCAGCCTACTATATAGACACTTTCCATGTGACTGAAAACGCAGATTAGGGCATGACTTTAAGCTGCTTTTCACCAGCACAATGCATAAAACAAACCTGCTTTGCACTGAGCAGCACATCCCTCTTCGTCTGATCCATCCTGGCAGTCCCTCTCTCCGTCACACACATGGCTGTACATGACACACTCCAGGCCATCTTTGCATGGCTTGAAGCCTTTGCGGCACCTCAATGGAGTAGCTCTGGCACTGAGCACGTCATTGGAGGCTTGGCGGAGAGAAAATTATGCATTTAATGGGTTGTTATGACACCTGGCTAAGATTCTGACAGCTCGGCAAGGAAATAGTGGAGTCAGGAACTGATTTATTTGATTACCAAATGTTGTATGAGAAGTTATGTGAGCTTGAAATGAAAACTAATGTTGCTATGTTTTACACAGTGAGCACATCAAGTATGAGACACAGCAGGATTACAACTGCTGTGACTGGGATCAATAAAATGTTCATGCAGTGCTTCTATTGCTTTTACACATACTGTTGTACTGTATTTTTCTTGTTGGCTTACGGGTAGCAGGATCTGCTGACTGACACTGCTTCTCATCTGAGCTGTCGAGACAGTGGGCACGGCCGTCACATACTTCCTGCTTGGGGACGCATATTCTCCGGTCGCTGCATAAGAAGTCATCTGATGTGCAGAAAGAAAAGGTAAAAATAGGGAAAGGGAAAGGGAAGATAGCTAGAAGAAATCCTTTACATAGGATTTCAAAGCTGCCCACAGAGAAGAGTCTCAATTGTGAAAGAGTACTCAACCTCGAGGACTTCTCCTTTTTCTTTGAAACTCTCCCACATGCCATCATTAGGTTTCCAGATACTTGGGCTGTACCAAATGTCTATTGTTTCTTCTTAGAATCGAAACTGTGAATCCTTGATA
>JAPZEB010000011.1:3740289-3754661 GCA_029783705.1 Chaetodon striatus | reverse complement strand
TAAGCTACATGGCCAAAAGTATGTGGACACCTGACATGGTCACCATGTGTGATAGCTGAATGTGTCATTTTTAAAATCATGGGCCTTAATCTGCTGCTATAACAGCCTCCACTCTTCCAGGGAGGCTCTCTGTAAGATTTTAGAACCTGGCTGCTGAGATTTGTTCCCATTCAGCCACAGGAGCATTGGTGAGGTCCAACACTGCTGGGTGATGAGGTCTGGCTCACAGTCAGTGTTCCAGTTCATCCCAGAGGTGTTGGATGGGGTTGGGGTCTCTGTGCAGGACAGTCAAGTTCTGTCACACCACATGCTTTGTGCATGTGGTTAAAGGGCCTTCTCTAAGTTGTTGCATTGTCTAAAATGTCATTGCATTAAGATTTCCTTTAATTGGAACTAAGAGGCTCACAGACATTAGTAGACATGGTGTACACATACTTATGTCCAGTGTGTTTCTAATGCATGACAGAACTTTGGATATTTTTACACTGCAAGTTTTCAAAATCCTGAATGAATTATTTAAGTTAAATAAAGCACATTTCCAGCAGCCTGTACAAATATTAACCTGTCGTCCCACCTCTCATCACACCACCACTGCTGCAGGAAAAACTCCAACCAAACACTGTGCACTATAAATATAATGTCATGTATTCATTCTGACCTTGTTTGCAGTCGGAGGAAGCTTCAGGAGTTCAGCTGCTGCGGACTGTGGAGCAGAAACAGGCAGACGTGGTTTGTCTTTAGTTTATCTCCTGGGTTTCCCTGGATGTTGTTCGGTGCTCAGTGATGCTGCTGCTGAGACTGAGGCTCCTGGTTGGCTTATAAACCCTCCAGCCTCGGGAGGCAGCCAATCAGCTCGGAGCTTGTGATGTCATGAGGTTAACCGCTCCGTGGTCCACCTCTCCTCTCCCTCTCCCACTCTTCCTGTGGTTGGTGCTGTGGTGGTGTGGGGGCAAACACACACACACACACACACACACACACACACACACCCTCACACACACACAATGCAAAGACAAATACATGGATAAAGACATGCAGACACTTATAGTCCAGACAGAAGCATGTGAATGTGCTTTTTTCCCCTTTATCCCTCACATGCACACACACACACACACACACACACTGGCTGTGTACGAAGTTAATTTAAGGACATGTAGTGACAGGCTCTGGGAAAAAACAGCAGCATATAGTGGCGGGTGGTATGACAGTGATTCAGCTTCCTCACAGACAGAAGAAAATCATCTGACTGAGGTCTCTCTGGATAATTGACAATTTGTCTGCGACACCAGACTGATCTGTGTGTGTATGTGTAACAGTCTGTGTTATGTAAGTGTGTGAGTAACTTGTGTGTGTGTGTGTGTGTGTGTGTGTGTGCATCTATATGTATGTATATATTTGAAGGAGCTCAGTTAGGTTGTGCTCAAAGAAAAGATAAAGGCACTGTCACCTTACACTTCTGTTTATGGATATTCCAGCCCATTTGCCAGATGTTGGCATTGTACATTACAAACTACAGATATGTAGCAGATGCATTTCAATAATGCTGTGTTTAATATGTGGTTAGATTTAGGCACAAAACAATGCCAACATGTGTTGCATCTTGGCTGAATATTCCCTCCGTCTCCAATTTACTTTTATTGAAGCCCAAATAATGGACACATCCAACCGTGATGCCTGTGTTTTAAAATGAAGAATTAGTTATTCTGATGTGTTTTATCATTATGTTTAGAATATATACTTATTGTTACTTACAATTTGTACTTCCTCTGCTCAATATTAAATTATTACCTACTTTGACATCATGTTTTTTTTCCAAGTCATTTTTTATATAAGCCAAAATCACAAATATGTCTCAAAGGGCTTCAAAGGAATACTTTACCCCACCACATGACCGTTTGTTTATCAGTCATTCACATCGGATTGTGCTGAATTCATAAAGAAAACTTTGTGTTAGTTGTTGAAATCCGGTGCTTGGGCAGTGACTTTCAGCGTCAGACACTAATGGAAAAAAATCTGTCCTTTCACGTCGCCATGATACGCAGCCAGTCACTGTTATAGTTTACCGACTTTCACCTGGGAGGGCAATGTATCCTGTAAGATTATAAAGCCAAACCCTGTTCTTTTGTCCTAAATCCAACCATGTGCTTTGTTGCCTAAACCGAAACCACTGTCTTTGTTGACAAAACGTAGCCACACGCATCAGTTCGCAATGTTGTACTAATGTAGTGCTTTTATTTTGAAAGTGACTGTATGTAAATGGTATATTTCTAGTGAAAATGTAAGTGTATTTTGAAAAAAGAAAATGCATGTATCAAGCTGAGGTTGACACGGTGTCCCAGAACTTCAACAACCAACACACCCAGGGTACCTTGCACGTCGTATATGGATGTGGAAAGTCCATGACCAAACTAAAAGGGCTGTCTGTTTGGGACATACTGAGCATACGACTGGATCAATGAGACTTGGATTATACTGCACAAGTTGGGGTTTGTAAGCATATGTGTGGATATAGTTTTACCGATGTTAAAAGCAGACCCATATGACTTCATTTCATCAAGACCTCTTCCTATTTTTGGATCCCTTTTTCACTGTGGAGGTGTTTGAGAAAAAAATCACAAATTCATTATAAAAAGGGTAAGTAACTGATATACAAATGATCACCAGGAGAGTAAAGTATTCCTTTAAAATATGTATTACTACAGATAAGGGAAAAGTCCCCCATGAATTTTTAACTGGGAAAAAGAGAAGAAACCCCGGTACGAGCAGCAGAGGAAAGATGGACAGATGTTAAATAGATGTTGAGTGTTTAGAATACCCCAAAATAACAATAGTAAACTTTTATATGGAAAATCAGGAGAGAAACACACTATGAGGTAGATACTTTGTATATGATGTATGAAATGTCTGAACAGAGCCGTGTACAACAGTCAGACGCTCAAGTCCTGTTTGATTGTTAATGTGTGATAAAGCAAAGATCAGGAGAGGACAATCAAAGAACTCTCTGCCAAGTTCACTGTTCAAAAAGTTTGTTTAGATAGCTTGAAAGTAATTTTGTTTTACACCCTGCTGGCTTTAATTTGAAAATTAGACTGAGGGGGTGTGTTTTTATGAAAAAATGAAACAGAGGTTGGGCGGGTTGTATCCAGACAGACATGCATTTTTTGGATTCTCTTGTAATTTGGATTTTACGCTGGCAGCGTTGTTGAGACTACACAATCATTAAACTTGATTGACTCGTAAAGTGTCTGAGTCTGTCAAATATAAACTGTATGCATACACACACACATACACATTCGCATCCAGGTGCAGGGGTGTTTACATCTTAGTGCACTAATACACACTACAACTACACACATGTTCACATATTCCCATATATTTTCAGATTCATGATCTAGAAACAGACAAATAGACCAACAACACAAATATAAATACAACAACTTGATCTCTTAGACATTTCAAAGTTCACCCTAAAATCAAAAATGCATAGTTCCCCTCTTACTTTAGCCTTTTTGGTGTGAGTTGTAGGGTGTTGGAGATGTCAGCCATAAAGATGTCTGCCCTCTCCCGAAACTAGATGGCACCTGGCTTGTGGAGCTCAAAGCACCAACACATTACATTTAAAAAAAACACTCAACAGCAATGTCTCTTTCCAGAAATCATGACCTGGTTACTTAAGATAATCCACAAACCTTGTTGTGATCAGTTTAATTAAAAAAAAAAAAAAGAGCATCAAAGAGAGAAAGAGAGAGGGCATGACATGCAGCAAAGGGCCGCAGGTTGGAAATAAACTTGTGGCTCTCTACCCACTGAGCTCCTGGGTGCCCTGTTGTGAGCAGTTTCAAGTAGGAACTATTTTCTTTCTACCAAACTACAACTGCCAACCATATCACCATGCCGAAGAAAGTGTGCATCTAGAGGCTCGTCCTCACAACAGCCCAAGATGTAGAATTACTGGCATCCCTTATGGCTAAGCTGTAACATTAGCTGGCTGAGTAGTGCGAGGTGAGCTAGCACTAAATGCTTGTTTCCCTCTACAGTGTTATGAGTAGCAGGTGAACAATGGGCAGCCATCTCGACAAGACGTCTCACATCATCCACCATACCCTCCACCTGCTGGTGAGAAAACCAGCTCATATACATTTGATCTGAGCTACATGACTTTAGAAACACTGATATGATACATATGAAAAGTATAAATGTAACAGATCCGTAGTTTGCAAAACGATATTATTATTCAGTAAATACATTTACTGAATAAGTACTGTATACATGATGCTATTCCAGTGCATCATCTATTGTAGTACATTGTGTATACTTAAGTATTGGTATTCTATATAGAATGGACATGGGACAGAGCGTGTTTTCTCATCTGTAACAAGTGACAGCACAGCCTGTTCTTACTCCCAACTCATTAAATACAGAAACTCAGACTCAGATGCGCAGAGGTACCCTTCCTGACAGTGTGATACACACAGGTCAGCAGCAGTTTGTGCAACATATTCTCACTCCAACCTCATTAAGTCATGGACTTTCCACGTCCAGATAGGACATGCAAAGTACCCTGGGTGTGTTGGTTGTTGACGTAAAATACACTTCTGTTTTCACAGGAAATTTACAATTTCCACTAGGTCTCTTTCAAAATAAATGCACTACATTGATACAAGACCATGAATTTACTTCTTTTTTTTTTTTTTTAACAGCTAACACACATGACTGAGTTTAGGACACAGAACAGGGGTTGGCTCTATAATCTTACGGTATGTGGACACCGTTCCCACGGGCAAAGGTCAGTGTTTGTTGGACCCATCCACCACCCCTCCCATCCACCCCACTCAGATCTTTGCTGCCTTAACTTTTGTCGTTATCCCGCCACATTTCCCCCTGACACTGCCGGGCGCCATTAAACTATGATGGCCACCGGCCACATATTATACTGACATTAAAGTGTCTGATGCCACAAGTCACATTACGATGCGTCGCATTACGATGACTTCAGAGTGAGACCAGGTTAGTTTGTCACATCCCTGGCAACTACTGTAATATGAAGAATGAGAAAATGTGTACAGGGCGGGTAGGAGGAGTGGTGAATGGGACAAACAAACTCCAGACTTTCACTGAGGAATCCGCTGTTTGTTTCCCATGTGAATTCAAAGCCAAACCATGATGATTTTTTTTGGGAAACCCAACCACAGACTTTCATTTCCTAAACCTACGTTAGTAAACTTAAAAACAAAGTGTTTTACCAGCATTGTGAGTTTGTTTTGAAAAGACACAATGCATGTAACGAGCATAAATTGATTCGCCATCCCTGAACGTCCAAAACAGATGCTGGAGGGTACCTAGCACATCATATTTAGACATCTAGGTCAACTTGGTCCAGAAAGCACCAGTATTTGCAGAGTTTGGATGAGAACACTTTGGACAGTAATACATAAATACAGACACATAATTACAAGACAATATTCTGTATGATCTCAGACACAAAGAAAAACAGAATATTTCTGTCACTGGATCAAAACAGAGGTAAGAACTTAGTCCAGCGGGCCCTGACACATTC
Organism: Chaetodon striatus; assembly: GCA_029783705.1. Classification (NCBI taxonomy): domain Eukaryota; kingdom Metazoa; phylum Chordata; class Actinopteri; order Chaetodontiformes; family Chaetodontidae; genus Chaetodon; species Chaetodon striatus. The sequence goes on along the minus strand of JAPZEB010000011.1, from coordinate 3,749,104 downwards.
ATCCCAGACATGTCTCATGCTGCTTTATTCGTCTTTTACAGTAATCCAGCAAATGCCAGATCACCCAGGTTCACACACACACACACACACTCACACACACACACACACTGACACAAACACAGAGTGCCCTTCTGTAAATCAGCACCACATCTGTGGTTATTCAGGGCTTAAGGTTTGCAACACAAGACTAATTATGATGATCTGTGTTCCTTAAATACAGTCTAAACAATTGCATGAAGGCAATAAATATGAAATATGCAAGAACTTCCTAATATTCAGTGACAACAAATGTTAAACAAAAATTAATCTTTGAAAATCACACATTAAAAAGAAAGAATAAGAAGCGAGTCAGTTCCTTGAAAACAAGGTCAGAGGTTATTGTGATTTAATGAGGCCAAATACTCATCAACTCTTCAACAGACACATCTTTAAAGACAAAAACAATTATGATCTATAAACTTAAATTATCAGACAGCGCCGGTTCGCCGGGGTCATACTGTACAAGACCGAGCAGGACGCTCCTGCCGCGTTTCATGCGCGACATACCTCAGTGTGTCGGCAGAAGAAGGAAGCTTTGATCGGAGCGGTTGAGTAATTGCACGTTTGTGACTCTGAGGCCTTAGAACTCATCAAGCTGTCAGTGTGTACGATCAGAGCGATGACACACTGTGTTACTGTAATCAGACTGTCAGCGTGCGTGTGTTCACTCAGTGACTAACGCTGTCGACAGATTATCTGAGTGTGTCTTCTGCGTGTCTGTGTATGCTAAAAAATCAGTGTGTCTAATGCATTAAATGACTATTTATGTGACTTCTGTATCCGTGCATGTGTTTTAATTTGTGTGTATGCTCTGAGCCCTGCATGTGTCCTGTGAATTATCTTCATTTATGTCTAATCTCAATTACTGATTTAGGCTCATTAGAAATGTTTCCAAAGCAGGAATCATTGTGCAATTTTATAATACGGCATGTAGCGTCGTCTCCATAGCTGGAAGAGAATGAGACACATTGTTCCACAGGCGTCTCTCAAACATCAACCACTTATTACATGAGTTCTCCTGCACGACATCAGCTGGCAATGTCATTATGTGTTAGTGGTTGTGGGTTTAATATGTATGCATCTACATACAGTATATACGTACATAAAGTTCCCAAGCACAGCTATTCAAAAAGCGTATAACTGTAACACAATATTTCCTCACCCTAAAGACAAAGTGCACAGTGGAGATTTACAGCTTGTCCTCATTCCCAGAGCGTCACGCCTCTCTGCGTGTGATATCGATGCCAAAAACGCCCTTTAGGACTTTCAACTAACTCCAATGTAAACTCATCCGTGACAAAACTCAACTGCTTAGAGCAACTGATGTATTATAAGGAGCAAGAAAATCCAAATCAGGTGGAGGGAAAGGGAGATGGATGGTTATACACGGGCAGACTTTCACCCAGAGGACCACACTTAATGTCCTGGGTGCAACCAAAAGTCAGTGTTATTTTATCATAATGTTACACAATTTACATAATGTTGTGCACTGACACAGACAAACTTACGTCAAGTTACATTTCGTAACAAATGAAGCTCTGCGTCAGCTCATGTAGGACACGGAAGTCATACGCCCCAGCTGTAACCAGCTAACAGCTAGCTGATTGGATCATTGCTTCTAATCAGTCACACACCAATCACAGCCTTCTCACAACAAGGTGGTCCATTTAAATATGGCCTCCTACTCACTGATCCCTGTCACACCAATGCTGCTGCTGCTAGCAAAGCTTTCCCACCTCCGCCACACCACCGCCTCCATCTTCGTAATTCCTAACATGGTTCAAAGGTTAGAAAGGTATTTTATATCTTGCTTTGGGCCCACGCTTGTACACCCTTGGGTGTTCTGCATTGCACTCCCTGTTTTGGTTTAGCATGCTGCTTGTTTGATCCAGCAAGCATCTTAAGAGTGGAGCCAGCAGCGCCAAGTATAAACGTATTTCCAATTGTTGCATCAAATGGTTAAATCTATGACAAGACAGTCCCTGACTGAAACATATATATTCTAACCCAAAACATAATCTTTTTTCTGAAGCTAACCAAGTCATTGTGTTGCACATACCTACCCATGACCTTTTCACATCATGTGTTACAATGTGTTTCAGCCGTGCATTACATAGATACACTAAAGTGTGCCCTGTGCGTTGCTATGAGACACCAAAGGGGCATGACAACACATTGGTATTTGACAACCTGGGAATGAGAGCAGGTTTTGATTTGCTTGGTTTTTAATTTAGTTACTTTACTATACACTATTCAAGATTTTATACAGACTGTGTTAAAGCTGTATAAACTGACAATTTGGGCTTGTTGGAGGGCAGTGAAACAAGCTCTTAACATGACATATTTTCACCTTGTATAGTTAATTTGGTTTATTTGTTAGCAAATACATCAGTTTGCCATCCTCCTTGCAGATGACAAAGTCAGCTCATATACACGTGATCAGAACTAGGTCATTTTAGAAAGGTTGATATATGTATGAAATGTACAAATGTAAAGTGTTCATGGCAGTCCCAAATACACCAAAATGCTGTTAGAAAAATCTCACAAAGGAAACTGATGTGTATTAATCCACAGCTGAAAATAGTCCCAAACAATGCATTGTTTCATCCTGTTTGAGTGACACTTGCTAAAAACTATAGTGCCCACCCATTTTAGGAAATAAGTGAGACCTTTATTGTACTTATATATTTCAGCCATTACTAAAGATTTAAATTTTAAGGACAATGGGCCCTGGGCTGAAATCCACCAACAGGGAAGTCAGAGTACCGTGATATAAATTGTCGGTACTGGAACACAGGATTTGTTGACAATAAAGAGAAACAAAAGATAGAATCATGCCAGCTGTATCCTTTGACTGAAGCAATAGCATGCATTGGTTACCTGCAGTTGTACAACTTCAGCACTGATTTATAATCAAACTGTGTCAACACCATGTTCAGAAATTGGACAAATTTAATCTGCAAGCTAACAGCTGCTGACTACTTCAACCTTCCAGTGTGAATGCTCTATACATGCTCAAAACTCAGAATTAAGATGTGGTGTTCAACTAGTACTGTAAATCAGTAATAAAAATAATATGAATAATGCGCAAGCAATTCAGGGATTAAACGTTTTTATTTGTGTGCAAATGTTTTTATGCTTGTGTGTCAGCATCAAAAACCAACAGTTCAGCCAAAAAACTCCCATGAAATTTAATCACCAAGAAATTAGGCATGAAGAGACAAATAAAATGTCCCTGACTAGTAGCAGCGTACTTGTTCTTTCTACCCATCCTCAGTTGACTTTTAGAATAACAGGTATGGCTCAGTGTAAGTTATCTGTGCTGGCCCATCCCTGTCATGCCACTAGGTGAGTACAAACTGTGATGTGGAAAGAAGTTATTAAACAAGTAATAAAGAAGAAACCACTGAAGGAGCAGAAAATGTCAGCTAAGACAAACCACTGCTGAAACAATGAAAAAGAGAGGGACAGTAAAAACATCAAACGTGATGAGTGGAGGATGGACTGGTCTGGGACACTGAGTCTCCTGTAAGGCCTCCTACAGTTTCCAACATTGGCAATAAAAACAAATCTGAGTGGTGAGAACCGTTTATTTGGAAAAACACAAAAGTGTCATTTCATAGTTCAATAAACTTGTCCCAAAAAAGGACCAAAGCGCAACTAAAAACAGATCAAGTGGACTAATATGGGAGTGTGTTTGTATCCCTTCCACTCTCTTCTTGTGGGTGTGTGTGTGTGTTTATGTGTGAGCATTTCAGCGTCAGCGTTTTCTTTTTCACTTTATGTGTCTTTGTGTATATGTGCTCATATTTTTACATCACATATCCTGTATGTGTGTGTGTGTGTATATCATTATTATGAATTATTCACTCTGACACTCTCCACCAACACACACTGAATCACCATCTAGCCCACAGTGTCACAACATGTCCTGAATCTGCAGCTCTCCTCGGCTGTACAGAGCTTTATCATGCCCTTCAGCTCATTGTATAGCTGCAGCTTGACTGTTTGGGTTCAGTCTCACTGCTCTCATAGTGTCTTTTTCAGCTGCAGCAGGCAGCTGTTTTCAGAGGAAAAAAGCCCTAAAAAGCCACAGTACACAACCTGCTCAGCACCAAACAGCAGACAGACCCAGTTAGGCTATGTTAAGGCTGCAGGAAAAGTGGTCAAACATGGTCTGAACCAAATTTTTGTTCATATGTGACTCAGATATGTTTGTTTTAAAAAACATTTGAACAGCACAAACCACATTGAATCCAATCTTTTTCATTCTGATTTAGGGCACTTTCACATGGGGACCTAATTCAGATACAGGTCTGATTTTTTACAATGCCACCTCAGTCTGAAAAGTCATAAGAATTAATGTGACTTCTATGTGCATGAAATGAGTGCATTTCATTAAGCTAACTTACAGTATGCCTCCTTGCATCCTCTCTCCTCCCCTGACCCAGATATTGTTCCCCCTCTGCCATCATAAAGGATCTTCCGATCCCGTAAATGCACCTCGAGGATGGAGGAGGCGTCTGGATGAACTATCCTATGCGAAAGTCTTTAATCAAGTTGTTTGACTATAGAGCGCCCTCCCAAGGATTACAGCAAGATTTTATTTATTTATTTATTTTTGTGTTTCGTGACATATAAATGCTAGACCTCCACATGTGGCACACAGTTAAATTATGGCAGCAGTCCCTTATGAATGTGGGGAAGTGGTCCACAATCACTCTTGTTGTAGTTATGTTTTGTGTTAACAACTGTCTGTTCTGATTTCTTAATTTGGCAGTTTCTGCTCCTCTGTCCTCAAGTTTCTTCCTCGCATCTCTCTCCCACATCCTCGCTGAGATGAGCTAAGGCAGGAGGAAGTGAAGCGAGTGAGGGATATGATGTGTCACCACCCACTGTCTTGCTATAAGAGTCTTGTGGAGGGGCGCTGACAGATTTAGTTAAAAGCAGCCCCTGACATCCTAAATTTCAGCCCGTTGTCACTCCGGAGTTGTTGAATACTGTTGCTTTGTCAATGATTTAAGCCACCTTTAGGGACTTTTTAGTGGTATGTAATGCGGCCACACATAACTATAAGCGGTGTTATGATACGCCACCAGTCGGCTGGACTGTACCTGTCACATCAGTATGATACACAGCCAGGCAATGTCAGTATGTAACGCAGCCAGGCATAACCTTTTGTTGTTATGATACACCTGCGGTCAGCTGGGATGGCACCTATGGCGTCAGTGTGATACACCGCTGGATGGCATCAGGTTAAAACGCTGCTCATAATGACATAATATAAGGCTGGAAAAGTCCCTATAGGGCAGATGGGAGGGATGGTGGACGGATCAAACAAACCCTGGACTTTCATCTGTAAGTCTGGTGGTCACCTTCCGAATGCCAAACCAAGACATGCTTTTGTTGCCTAACCCCAACCATGTGCTCTGGTTGCCATTTCGGCATTGGTAGCATCCTGGAAAGTCAGCGGCAGATGCAGAAAGATACCTAGCGTCTAACATATTTACGTGACAGTCCACTGACAAAGTGCCAATATATGACAACACTGAATGAGAGCGTGTTGGAAATTTTGGATAAAAGATGGGTTTTTTTTAAGCCATTCATGTCAGGAACCTGAGTACCAGAAGTAGCAGCCACAGCTTCACCAAAAGCCGTAATGAAAAATTTGGCTCTCCTCCTCGTTCTCATTATCACATGCTCATGACATTGCTTGCGTCTTCTGCACAGCAACTTAGAAATGAAACTGTAACCATTAACTCCGGGGGCCTCTATGTTTACTTCCGTATGACGCGTGCTGCATGTGATGTCTTTGTTATCGTTTTTTTGTGGGTTAGTTCAGGACTGTGACAAACTCACACTGGATTCTGATATTGGCCACATTTAAAAGATAATGTGAATAATCAAACAAAAGCAACTGGATCTGGTCAATAAATCCGATTTGATCATTAAGGCCTACAGTGTGAACGTAGCCTCAGGACTACCTGGTGAACACATAGGAGCATTTAGCAGCTAAGATCCAGATATTTCCCGACTGCTATCAAACAGGACACATAAATGCATGCAACATGCAGATAAGGAAAATGTGTAAGTCATATTTATGTGACTCTTTTGTTCCCTTGTTAGCACTGGAATTCACATTTCAGGCATCTCCCTACCACCTGATATCAGCTGGTGTCACTCTTAACAGGACAAAAACAACTCAACATGTGATAGCGTGAAGCTGATGTCATTATTTACTTGTAGCGTCTTGTTAAATGCATGTGAGGGGCCTCGATCTCTGCGGTTGCCTCAGTGTGGAAATATTCTTTTTAATAGCAACCTCAGGATATTTGTGTGTTCATACAAATTGCTGCGTTAATCTTTAATAGAACATTAGTCCATCAAGTTCTGTTATTGTAAAAATATATATGAGAGTGTTAATGGATGCTAGGAGAGATCAAATGTGGTCTGGGTGCTGGTGGAGATGGATGTGGAGTTTCACACACACACAAACACTCAAAGACATGTACATATACAGCGCATACAAACACACACACTCCAGGCTATAAATGTGGTGGAACACTGGCTGGCAGACAGTGGAACAAGACTTTAATGAGAAGAGTGTGAAATCCGCTATGATAAGGACTTTCCCAGACTGTGTGTGTGTGTGTGTGTGTTCAAGTGGTGCAAGTGTATATGTGTGAGTTTTTGTATTTCCATGAGGACAATGCTAGAAAGATGAGAAAAAAAGACAATTCTGATTTATTCAAATAAATAAATTCACATAATCTTTATGTTGTATCATATACTATAACTCTGCTGGATTCCATTTTCTAACAACGCACCTCATGACTGTGATGCTTTCTGCACAGATGTCAGAGTTTTCGTGAACAAGTTGCCAAAGTTATGTTTTGGATTGTAAGAAATTGCACAGGTGTTTCACTTATTGTATCCATTCCTATTTATTTGGCCCTGTTTTGCATGCACTCTATATCTGGATATCTTATCTTGATCAGGAAATACCTATGTTAATGCATGACAGATTGAATTGCAGTCGGGGCGCAATCACATTATCCAGACCACATCTATCAGTTCAATTCAATGTTATTAATAAAGCCCAACATCACAAATGACAATTTGCCTCAGAGGGCTTCACAGCATATGACTTTGCTTTGTCCTTGGACCCTCACAGCCAGTGTTGTGCTTGTAACTCTGGTAAGTGTTCTCAAAAGTAATGATATTACTTATAACTCCTTGTCAATAGTAATTCGTTACACGACTCCTTATATTACTTTTACGTTAAACCCCATAAAATTGGTATCTGCGCATCTTCCAAAAATTGAGACGTGTGCGTCAGTGTGAATGTCTGGGTAATTGCCGGGAAATGTAGCTAAGGCGAGATAGCTTCTTTTTACCTGGAGTTTTTCTGTTGCCTGTTACAATTTTCCCAAAGATCTGCCTGAAAGACGGAGAGTCACTCATGGAGCAACATTTCATCCACCACATATTACAATCCAGTTTGGGTTGTTAAGCCAGTGCAGCGCTACAGCTGACCTCTGCAGCCGAGGAGGGCTCACCTTTTGGTGGGGTGTATTTCAAGTAACACGTTACTGCCCAACACTGTTTACAGCAGATAAGGAAAAACTCCCCCCAAAAAAACCCTTTAATGGGAAGAAATGGAGGCATCTGGAGGTGATCTGATCCTAGCCAGGTGTAAATGCATTCTGCACAGATCATTCCCAGACACACAGAAAGCAGTGAGCTGGGTGTCATTTTTTTATGTAAGGCTAAGACTGAAGATCACTGAGGGTGTTGTTCTGCCTGGTTTTCCATGTCACTATCGTGCTATTTCAGGCCCAGGCGCTCCCTTTCACCCTCGTTACCCACCAGTTTCACCACCTGACCTGCTCCTCCTACTGGCTCACCTGCTGCTCATTCCTCTGATTACACCCACTAGTATATATACAGGCTCACTTCCACTGCTTCTTCTCACCTGGCCTTGCCTGGATCAATTTGCCTTTCTTATTTGTTTGTTTTGACTCCTGCCTGTTCAAAAGATTTCAGATGTTGAAATTGCTGTCAACCTGCTGTCTTTAATTATGCTTTGGGTTTCTGTCTGCTTTGTACCAGCCAACATTACAATCAGGGTTATTAAGGATGGATACTGCATTTAAAGATGTGCTTCCTCAGGCTTTCGTGTGTTGGGTCTGAGCATGCACATTATCTCTTTCTGACTGAGCTTATGCCTTGAAGACATCCTTTCCAGTCATACTTTCTAAATTTTAATGGATGGAATGCTTAAAATTCTGATAATAAAAATGGAATTTATTATGATTGGGGATGAGGGGAAAAAAGCTTTTTAGATCCGTACATGTCATGTGACATTTCCAGAAGTTTTGTTGCGTAACCACCAACCCCTCCATCAAGATACCACAAAATGGCTGCTCCCAGCATCATTATAGTAATGAATATTTCATATTCCATATTTCCAAGAACATGCACAAATTGTCTGAACTGTCAGCCACTGTGCAGCGACAGTGTAAAGCTGATTGATTGATTCACGCTATTGATTGTGGCGCTGTAAGGTTGAGAAACATTAGATCGTATCAGGAAACAGGCAGTAATTTTCTGCAATGATCAAGACAAAATTAACGAATAACGAGCCCATTAAATTTTAGTGATTGTAATTGCATTATTTAATTCGAAAAAGTAATTAGTTACATTCAGAGAGTAGTGGAATTACAACACTGGGAATAAATGGGGTCTGTATAATGTTGTCTTTGTGATGACAGAG
>JAPZEB010000011.1:3693138-3714982 GCA_029783705.1 Chaetodon striatus | reverse complement strand
GACCAATCAACAGACTGCAGTGTTCACAGCTCCACCTTTTAGTACCAGATCTGTGTGCTAGGTACCCCAGCAGAGGGTGGACCAAAAATGGGGACAGTACAGAAAGAAAGAAGAAAATCATGCAAACATAAATGAATCTGTGTCCATAAACCATTCAAAGGTACCAATTTCTAACCATTACATTGAGCAGCGTACACTTGACTTGACATGGCGCAGCGTTGTAGTCAAAAAACAATGTGTGCTCCTTCATCTAGCGACACCTGTCTGTCAATGCATGGCTCCTACCTATATTGACAGACACTCATGACAGAACAATGACCCCTACAGGACAAATTAACATCCCACACATGCATTTTACAGTGGGGATAGCTCTTATATTTATGTAAGTACTTAAGTTTAGGTAAGTAAAGTTACTGTGGTAAGGCTTAGGAAAAGAAACATAGTAGCAACAAACCCTAAAATGGAGTTAAACTGAAGGGTTTCAAAGAACCATTTCTTGGGGTAAGTCCAGTGTTTTGTGATCCATCCACCTGTCCAACCTGCCTCCTTTGGTCCATTGGTCGCACATCGCTGAGCCTTCCAAATTTTATGGGTTATGCACAAATTACGGGCTCGTGATTACGTGGAATATACACAAATTTTGGGGCATTCATTTTCGAAGGAAAATGTACAACCATTGCATGAGAACAGCCTGATAAAATACCTCATTTATTAAATTTTTGTACTACATTCCTTGTTAATTTTCCTTATCATTGTAGTTAAATCTGTTAAATCTGTAATAAGCTACAAAGAGAAAAAACAGCCAATATGTCAGACTTTAATTACAAATGTCTCCTTTTCCACTTGTTTCCTGCAGGGTTCAGACTAAATAAAACCCTCCCTCAGGCTTGCAATGCTGAACCCACCCCTGTCTACTGTAAAGCCATCTGTTCTGGGAAAATGACTGTAAAACCACTGATACAGTTCAAACTGACTCAGCTGTCACCCCATTCACCCCCGACTGGTCTCTGTACTGTCCCATGGTTTGGGAGGTTTATACATTTTCAGACCCGCTGTAAATGCATCAGTGAGATTCATAAAAGACTGAGGAGCACACATACATGCTTCGTCATTTACCACCGACCACTACGACAGGGCTGAACTGTGACTTTGATGACAAGTCAGCACATTTCTAACGACATGCTGAAATAGTAATGATGTGAATGTTTCTATGTTCTATTTCGATTCTGTGAGGATGAGCAGTTTTGTAACAAATATATGAATAATTTCCAGTTCTTTAATTACCAATACACTGAAGGCAGCACAAATGATACTGTATAAAGTTTCTTAACCCTGGCTTCTAAAAATTACCTCCATTTGCATCAACAAATAAGTTTTGATTTTTATCAAGTTATCAAGAAAACATGGAGAACTCAAAGCCCTTGGGTAAGACTAGATGGTGGTCTTGGTTAAATACTTAGAAGAAGTAGATATACTTCATGAATTTCAATTTCTGTTTCCCACTGTCATACACACAGGCCTGAAATACACACACACATGCACAAACAGGATCTATACAAGCATTAAATGTGGAGATGTCAGAGCATGGGGGCTGCCTTGGACAGGCACCCCGAGCAGTACTCAAGGGTACCTTGGCAGTGTCCAGGACATGAACTGGCACCTTTCCAGCCACCAGTCCACGCTCCTTCCTTGGTCCGTACTGGGACTTGAAGCAACAATCCTCCAGTTCCCAAGCCAAGTCCCTATGTGCTGAGCTACTGCCCCAGAACGACAATGCTGACTTTAAGCACAAGACCTCTTCTAAAATAACTCTTCCTTTATTTGTTGGACACCATTCTGAAGTGAAAATGGAAAGCCTGAAACAGCCAAATGATGCTACTGATAAACCTCTACCATAAAATATGTATCACTCTTTATTACTTGGCACTGTTTGTAACGTCCTTTCTCCTTGTCAGGATTCTTGCCAACGGTGATTCAGACTAATTAAAAGCGAGCCAGCTTCATAATACACAAAAACCCCAATAAAGCTAGCTGGCTAGCTCACTCTTCTTGCCTTGTGGTACAGACCCCAGGGCAGCTGCTGGAAATGTGTTTCGAAATGCAAGCAGTGAAGCCACTTCCTGCAAGCTGAAACTTCTGTTAACCTAAATTTTTTTTTGTTAAAAGTTTTTTCTGGCTGTGAAAAACCCTAAATATAGAGAGAACACCCCAATGGACAGTCGAAATAACCTCAGAGTATGTTGTCTGTATTCCAAACTGGAGGATTACCAATGCAATTTGGTCGCTGTAATGATGGGTCAGGAGCAGCAGGACAAATAGGAGGAACCAAAACCTTCTTCTGCCCCAAACCTTGAAGGAATGCACTGGTGCACACGGGTAAGACAGTCACCATGGTGCAGTTCTGTATTGACTTTATTGCTGTTCACAGTCAAAGTAGTTTTATGTTGAGTGAAATGGCTTTGTTAGGGCTACCAAAGTCTACACATACTGATTTGTCATTTTGCAGGCACGAAGGGGGGACCATTTGGAGCAGATGCAACTTGAACAGGAAGTACTGTATACTGTACTTAGTGGAGTCGCTGGAGGGCTGCTTGATCCACCAGCTCAAGGATCGAGATCCTCCAGGTGAGGATCATGGTCAGAATCCACATGGTCCACAGTCGCGGGGGAGCTGGAGCAGATCCAAGCTGACATTAAGCGAGAGGCGAGGTACACCCTGGACAGGTCACCAGACTATCACAGGGCTGACACATAGAGACAGACAACCATTCACCCCCACATTTACACCTACGGACAATTTAGTCATTTTAGAGTCACCGATAATTAAAATAGTCTTCAACTCAATATTGAAACGTGACATGTGAGTTTTACTTGCCCGAGCCTATGTGCTGTATGTGTTGGTCATTGGCAAGTGTAAGCATATATTTTGCTCAAACATGGGCTTCCTGTGCATGTGTGAACATATGATTACATGTTTACACATGTGTTTCAGCTCTAATTTGAAACATGTTTGGAGGAAGTTTCTCTACATCTGAACTAACACTAACGTGGCTCTCTGAGACTCCGGCCCTCATTGGACCAACCTACAGTAATTACAGACCACCGGGCAGAGAGGACGCTGGCACTCCCAGTCAGCGAGCCCAACCAAGAGGCCCCATTTCTGGGGGAGGAAGTGGCCATACATGGGCACTCCTCTGGATCTGTGGTCTGCATCCCGTCTCTGTGGTTCACTGGAGCTGCTGACCTACAATAACCTTACTCTGTGACTGTGAACACAGAGGCTGAGGTGACGGTATTGATGTTAGTTTGAAAATATGCTATTCAGAAAATAGGAGAGGAAGGAACAATGGCTGAAGGATTGATGGAAAGAGGCAGAGCAGTGCTGCCAACTCCGCTCACTTTGCAAAAAATTAGAGGATAATTTCATAACTTAATTTGAAATCAGTAGGCAAATGGTTAGTTAGTTTGAGCTAAGATGGTACAAGCATTTGTGGTCCCCAAAAGATTAATTCAAACGATAGAAGAAAATGCCCTGTATAATTTCAGATTTCGACTCATAGTCATGAGACTATTTCTTCAGTGTCAAAAGCAAACCGGGGCTGTTGTCTGTGCATCTATGGTTACATTGCAGTTTCCACCAGATTTGTCGTGCAGTGCAGGATAAAGCTGAACTGATGTTGCACAGGTGTTGTTTCTGCTTCACATTCTGATATTGAAGCCTGGCACATTGAACAATTTGTGCAACCTGATATCACACAGGCTAAAGCTGCCCATCTTTAGGGCATAGCCACACATGAGCAAAATCAGTACCTGCAAATGTCCGCCCCCCCTTCACTTCCACTTAATGCAAGCAAAGGGCACAATAAAACATGCGTCAGTAAAGCAAATTTCTGTCGTTGCGTCCCAGGGAGTTCAACCTTTGCGAACTCTGACCGTCAAAGTCGCAGCCTAAACCAAAAGCAAAGAAGTGTTGCCATCTTTGACCAGCCAATATTGTTTGAAAAATATTCCATGCCATAAAACATACAAACTGCTCCACATCAGAGATGCTGCCTGGCAATTAGTGCATCAGGGGACAGGGATGGGATGTAAGAGAATGGGAAATGTACCAATAACATCATACAACATCAACCCTTAGTTTTTAAAGAAAAGTCATTGTCACAGGGAGCTTTTCTGACTTGTTATCTTGTTTTGTTTTGTTTTGTTTTTTTACTTTTAAAAAGTAGACGCTCACATTTAGCATGTTACATCATACCGTAAAGGTTAAAATGCTAAGACATGTTGAAATAGTAAAGTTGTCACTTTATTTTTCATCAGTTCAACAAATTGGTTATCTGGTGTGTAGTGAGCATTTACAGACTCATGCATGCTAACATGGCTGTACAGCTACAGCTACAGGGTTGATTGGAGTGAGAACACAGCTACTAACGTTAAGTAACACCTAAAACTTTATTGCATTAACATTATCTCACTGGTATGAGCAGTACAAGAGACGACGCACAGTCCATCCCACTGAGCTAAAGTTAGATTTGTTTTGCCATCTTCCAAAATATCAGACCTGGCAGCAGGAGAGGTTACCAAACTGGGCACGTGTGAACATAAACAAAGTCAACTTTTCCACTCCGATTTGAAACTGAGAGAATCAACAGTATGTGAAGAGTGGGAGGAGAAAGAGGCAAGAAGGGGAAAAGATGGTGTAAGAGCAACGAAGGACAAATGAAAGAAAGAGGGTAAAGAAAACATGGAGTAAAAGAACAGACAGTGGCCAGACTATTTTCACCATGTTTTCCATTTTCAGGACTGCACACATGATGACATATTTGCCATTAATTGGAAATCCTCACCTTTGTTTATATGAGTGGGCACTTCGGATCCTCTGTGTCGTCAGCAGAGGTTTGGGTCAGACTCGGGGGAAGAGAAACTTCCCAAAATACTCCACTGTATAAACATTTTTTTTAAGATGTCACTTAATGTTATTGCCTGTTATATTTATAACATCACAGGTAATTACATGATTTTGAATGTCATCATTATGTGAGTAAATGCCCTAAAGTCGGCTGCTAAAATGACTTTCCCAGACAACAAGACTATTTTAAACTCCACAAGTCATTTCGTGGACGTAGGTGTGGGGCAGCGAGAAACTGTTTGAACTAAGAAGAGGGAGGAAAAGAGTGTGGTAATAAAGAGTGGACATTTAGAAGTCAGTCACCTTTTCTTACAAACCAATGCAGCTGTTTACACTGTGCTTAATCCAAGACAACACTTGTTTTTCATTTTAAGCTTTTTATTTATTCATTATGATTAGATAGGTTTGTTGACTTGTTGACTGAACTTGCTAAATGCTAAATGTGACTTTACTGAAAGAGCCGTACCTCTTCCACCTCTGCGTTAGCTTAAAAATCGTGTGTGGAGAGCCCTTAATTGAACTTAATATTTCACCTGAAGAGCTGTTCTCGAGCACTATGACTCACCAGGCAATATCTTTTTGGCCATTGTCTTTATAATGACAGGATTGTGGGTTGTTGAGTGCCGGATATTTCTTGACCTCAGCAACGAGTCTCTCGTCATCAAGTCTTTGTCATACACATGACTCAGCAACAGCAGCAGAGTTTTTCTTTTTGCCTCCATGGTGGGGAGAGGAGTAGAGCTGCCATAGGAGCAGAGAAGAGCTGCTATGGGAGCTGGTGTGTACAAGCAGAGAGTGAGTGGGGGAAAATGCATTTAATCCCACAGGCAGCAAGGCTGGAAATAGGACAGTGTAAAGTGCTGTCCATGAGCACTGACAAGCATCTAGCCGCTGCCCATGTGGGGTTGTACATTGAAAATAATAGGGGCATACTATCTGATGTGCAGCATTCGGCGCTGGTGTGTTTTGGCCTATATGGAATCAGAACACTCCAGGGTTTGCACTGGCTGTATTAATGCTACTATAGCCACGGGGCTAGAGCTGCCGCCTGCTCTCCTCCCAGCAAAGTCAGGTTAAAATACTCTAATACGCTAAAATACAAACCAGCCTTTGATCAGTGTCAGGTACAGTATCCAACGTGTCAGATTTATCAACACTAATTAAACAGCCTTCCCTGGATTTAAACCAACGCAGCCTAATATATCCTGGATGCCAAAATTTGCCTTTCTATGGGTCTTGGGTTGCACGGTCAGTGTTTCCGCCATTGGTCATCAGTTATATTTTTTGACTTGATACATTTTTAGGTTTCAGTTTTAGTGCTTCACATATGATTTAAGATGCAAAACAACCAGTGTGTGTCCAACGTTTTTTTTTATAGTGTGCCATTGCACAAGGACAGCAGTGTGTGTTGGACTAATGCTCCCATTTATACACTAATAACTCACTGAGGCAGTGATATTTGTGTGTAAAGGTTCAGTGTGAAACTTTCCTCTTGAAGAAGCAGAGGTCCTTTTGATGCTGCCTGCAGGGGTTGACGTGAGATTATTATACAGACAGAGAGAGAGAGAGAGAGGCAGCTAAATATACACCCTTTAATGCCAGGTCTGAGTCTGGACCTGTGAACAGCCAGAGGAGGGTTTGGGTGGAGGCCACGTACATCTGCCAGCTACAACTGTGTATGTGTGTGGTATTCTGGCTTTAGGACAAAGATGAGACCTCACACTTCATGCAGGTTGAAGTGAAGTTTAATTAAGGTTATTATCTTTTGATATTTCAGATCTGATCTTTTAAAAAATTCTTTTTTTTAATGAAACTCATGAACTAAGCTGCAGATATGAAAGATAAGAGCTCATGCAAACAAGTTAAGACCTATAGTCATTAGTCAGTCTTTCTTTCTGTTCCATCACATTAATCTGTTTGATGACAGTTATGTCATTTATATTATAATCTGCTTTCTGCAGTACAGAGCGAGAGCTTTTCAGGGATCAGCATCCTGCTTGACACTAGACAGAGACATATTGTTTGGTCACAGTGTAATGGTGTTTACAGAAGAAACTGTAAAAGTTTCATTGGAGGAAACACTGTCTTTTCTTGGTGGCTTTTATTGGGTGTTCCCGTTTTATTTGATGCTGTACTGGCTCCACAAAGCTACCAGTTTAATCACTGATGGCTTTCTAGTTGGGCTTTGTTCCATTTCCTAAAGCAAAGCTTGTAAACATCTGTTTTCAAAGAGCTTGAGAAAAGCCTAGGAGGGAGAGAGATAGAGAGAGAGACAGAGACACAACAGAGAGGGTGGGAAAAGGAGAGGATGGATCTCATTTGACACATTTTAGGTGCTGAGCAGCTTCAGTGTGTTTGTATACTATGAAAAAATGCATACCTGCATAAAGTGGAGACTATTAAGGTGAATGACCTGCGCTGAGCTGATTAATCAGTGTCATCGTTACAGTAATATGGCGAAGTTCACCCTGCAGTTGACTCCTGATGTCTTGCAGGTTCAAAAGCACAGAAGCACAACAAGCTGATTAGCCTGCAAGTCAGTCACACTGCTCAGAACTCAGATGAAACGCTGGAGCTGGAAGACCTGCCTGTCGGTTCCTGTCAGTTGTAACACCAACAGAGAAAGAGTTGCATATAAAATCTTGATGGTTTGTCAGTGTTGCTCTACCATTGAGGGTATGTAAATGGAAACACATCGCACGTGCTAACCAAACTTGGCTACAGATGGGTCTGGAAGAGGTCATTTGCCACTGCAAACCTAATTTTGCAAATGATCCTTAACGTAATTACTGTATTATTTTACCCTTACTACTGGATTGCCTGTACTCTTCCTGATTAAGTTTGCTTTTTTTGACTGATCCTTTGTTCCGACCCTTGCGAGTTTTGGGAATAAACACAAACTTTTACTCAACTCTGTCTATGTTGCATTTGAGTTTGAGTCCCCCTTAACTTGAACTGGTTTATAGTGTATACATCACACAGCACATACTGTCATTCAGTTCTCATGTGTCTGAGTGAATCAATTTACATAGCAGTCTACATAAGGTAATGTTGAAGTTGTGGATTTGTAGATTGTATATAGTACCTACTATTAGCCACTAGATGGAGCTATTCTTCCATATTGGGTATGATTTTCATTTGCTGCTCGTGGGAAAATCCTCACTGTTTTGGCCTTTTACTCCTTTTTGTCACCAGGGGGCAGCATCTTCCTCTTCAGACACATCTCCTATAGAGTGAAGTTCACAAAGTATGAGGGGACTTTTGGACTCATTGGAAAGTTTTTTTTTTTGTTTTTTGTTTTTTTACTTAGGTTTCTTTCATCAGTATGAAGACTTTGCTGTTCTGTCACACTGCACTCAAAATATTGTTCTCTCTTCACAAAACTAATTCTTTCCACCAATATGATATACAGCTATCATATGAATATCTCTCATAGAGCACCAATTAAACACTGATGCAACAAATGTAAAGCACCACTCTCAAAATAGTGTTTGTGTTTTGGCCTCAGAAGGCCATCTTACAATTCAAATTTATGAAACTGTTTAAAATTCTGTCCTTTTTTTGCTCCCTTTATTAAGGTTCATGGTAGTTTTGTTCCAATAACAGGTTGCAATTTTATGGTACATACAGTATAAAGACTGTCAACAACTCTGTGTATATATCATATAAATATTGCATGATAGGATATAATTGATTTTGTCTATCCAGTAAACTCATACTGAGCTAAACTCACAACCCAGCTTCACAGAGTCATACTGTCCACTTATATTTAACACTGCAACACTGTTTTAGTTCTGAGAGTACACAAGTATTACCGTCTTTAGCAAAAACTGCTCTAAGTTAAAAAAAAAAAAAAAAGAAAGTAACACCACAGTGAGAAAATATTTATACTTCCTCTTCCTCCGACACAGAAGAGGCCACTTGAGGCCTCTTTTATGCTCTGACACATGATTGGACTGTAGTTCACATCCCCCATCTTATGCTCTTCTTAGTGAAATGCTCTCATAAACCTACAAAACATTATCTGCTCAGCAGCAAACAGAGGACACAGTAAGAGACTAGCTGGTGAACATAATGGAGCATTTAGCTGCTAAGTAGATGGATATTTCCCTTAGGTGTTGGTAGAGATGAAAACACAGCTAAAAGAAAGTGAACTTTGGACTTAGATTCATTAGGTGGACACAAACATGAGGAAAAAGGAATGCCAATTTTGCTCAGTTTCTGCAGAATATATAAGTTGGCGACTGATTGCTTAAAAGTTTCCTTTAACTTTAAAGTTTATAAGAGATAATATGTCAGTGATGTTTTAACAGATTATTTTTGCTGCCCCCCAGTGGCCAAAAAAAGCCAAAACAAATAACGCGAGAAAAGAAAATGATTCTACGACTGAACTGTTCAAAACTCACAGTGATGCATCCTGTAAAGAAGGGTCACATTGCTTGTTCTTAAGATATCTAAAGCAAAAACACAGCACAAAAACAATCGGCTGTCCTCTACCTTCCCTAGAAGTGGTTGCTAACACCCATCACCTCAGCAGAGCCTTGGCCACCAATAAAGACTGGACTTACCCAGGAAACCATCTGTTTGATTTGCTGCCCTCTAGTAATTAGACCCTTAAAAAAATCCTGAATGATCTGTAGAACTTTCCATACTATATGTATACGTACCTATTACACTTATTTATTGTCTGCTATTTATTAGTGTGAGGGTTGGATGGTTGAATGTATGGAGGATGTGCAGCTTACAGGAGCAGCACTCCAAATTTCGTTGTGTTTTTTAAGTGGTACATTGACAATAAAAGGCATTTCGGTTCTGAAAAAAAAATAGCTCTATTGTCTTTATACAATGTACAACAAAATTTAAAAATGCTTCATCTTTAGGTGCACAACATTTAGACATCCTCAGTAGCTCATTAAACATACATTCAAGTGCAAATAGCATTGGTATATGAATATAGAAGAACAAAAAGTTACCACTGCACAACTAGAGAAATATATGGCACTAACAAATGTCAGGGACAGTCAGTACATGTTGGAGTTCAGTGTGGTTATGGCTTTGGGAAAGAGATCTTTTTGTCCTAGATCTGATGCACCTGTAGTGTCTCCCAGAGGCAGCAGGTCGCACAGGTGAAATCCAGGATGTGAGGAGTCCGTCAGATTGTGCTTCCCCTAGGCAGCAGGAGTTGTACATGTCCCTCAGGGAGGGCAGAGGGCAGCTGACGGTCTTCTGTGCTGTGTTGATAATTCCCTGAACCCCCCGTCTGTCTGCTTCAGTGCAGCTGGCATAACACGCTGTGATACAGTACATCAGCACACACTCAACAGAGGAGCAGTCGAAGGTCAGCAGCAGCTTTTCCCCAAGATTGTTTTTCCTGAGCACTCTCAGGAAATGTAGTTGCTGCTGCGCCTTCTTGATGACCACTGTGGCGTTAGCAGTCAGATGAGGTCAGCAGAGATGAGTGTACCCAGGATTTTGAAGGTCTGGACTCTCTGATATAGATGGGGGTCAGGTGTGCACGGTACTTCCTGAATTCAAAGATGAGTTCCTTGTTCAGTTGTTAACTGAACACCACACTGTAAATTCCTGGACCTCATCTCCTTGGGCTGACCACCCCTGAAATAAGTCCCACTACAGTGGTGTCATCAGCGATGATGTCACCACTGTGGTTGCTTTTTATCTCAGAGGAAGTGTGATTATTTGTCAGCTGATTTCTTGAGTCTTTCATCCCATGACTCATTGTCAGTCCATTTTGATTTCTTACTATTTGATCAGATCAGCGTCTTTGATTCAGCTCTTTTTCGGTCTCATCACCAACCCACAACCCAAACTCAGACAAAAACATTGAAAAGAAACAACTTAAAAAAAAAAAAAAAAAAGGCTCAGAGTCGGATTAATAATACAAAATGAAAGCACAGTAGAATCTGGCCTCATTGCTTTGCTTTGATTGTTTTGTCTTTGGCTTGCTAGTCAAAATTTTGGAGATTTAGGGGCAGGGAATTGAGGTTAGGAGAAGTCCCACACAGCCTCGGTGGTGTCTGTGGAGGGAGATGTTGGAACATGCCACCACGGGGATGATGGTGTTATTGGAGTGGGCTGGACCTCAGTCATAGGTGTAGAGGGAGTACAGTAGAGAAGAACCGGGACTGATTGTGCAGGTGGAGGAGAAGTGGGGGCCAAGTTTCACAATCTGAGTGTGGTTAGTGAGAAGGTCCTTTATCTGGGAACAGGTGAGTGGGGGAAGCCCTGAAGTCAGACAGTTTACTCACTAGAAAAAAACTTTTATTTGCTCCGTTGAGTTTAGGATCCAGTTTTAAATTCTCATTCTTACTTACAGAGCATTTAACGGCCAGGCTCCCTCTTATATAGCTGAACAACCTCACCCGTATTCTTCAGCTTGTTCTCTTTGATCAAATACACTAAATCTGTCCCTCATGTGCCCTAAGACACTTGGTGATCCAGCTTTTGCAGCCGTAGCACCTAAATGTCTGCTCCTTTATGACCTGCTGACTCTGTTTCTTTTCAAAGCCAGCTAAAGACGCACCTGTTTAGAAAGGCGTTTGTGTAACTTGTATGCACCAGAGCTTTATTTTTTCAAATTGTGTGTACTGTTGTTGTGACGTATGAAGTCTTTTTTCTTGTGTGTGTGCAAATAGTTTTGCTAGTTGTGCACTTTTCACTGCGTGGCTCACACAGTCACTTTGTCTCTATGGTTTCTTTCTTGTTATATATGGCCCTTGTGAAGTACTTTGTGACCTATGTCTGCGAAAAGCGTTACCTAAGTAAAGTTTACCTACTTACTTAAAATGTTTGGGATGAGTGTGTAGTACCAGTTTCAGGTTTGCCCGGTTAAAATCCCCTGCTATAATATGAAAGCCATCAGGGTGAGCACAGTGCTGTTTGTTTATGGTGTTCTACTATAATAAATTCAGCATGATTTAGTTGCAAGGAGCTGATATTGTTGTATACAGTATACAGTTTTGCAATTCAGGTGAATGCAAATTATCGTTGTGTTGATAAAAATCACTATTTTTTTCCCATAAAATATATTTGTTGATGCAAATGAGTTGTAAATAAGAGAAAAAAAGTTTCAAATCAATAGTTATATTTAATAGAAAATAGTCCCCAATCAGAGCTTCTAAGGGAGTAATGATTTAAAGCAACAAAAGCAAAATCAATTTCCCTGCACCGTGTTCAGGAGTCAGCAGAGGCATTTATCTGAAATCCTCAACAAACAAAAACCAAAACTGTCTGCATAGCTAGATAACACCAGAGGTACGTAAGTGAGAAAACCAGGGGCATTTTGGTGGAATGATCCTCTACTGTCATGTACAGTAAAAGCTGCAAGACAAGAAAAGATAGACGGACAGGATGCAGTGAGAGAAGATTGAGAGAACTTTCAGAAAACAGAAAGTTACTGGGGCAGAAAGACGGAGAGAAAGAGAGCTGGAGGAGCAGAGCATCAGCCCAAACAACAGAAAGGAAGACATGAGTCAGAGACTGAAAGACAAAGAAACTGAGTGAGAGTCGGCTCAGATCGCTGGTGTGGTTCAACATGTTTCCTGTCAGTGATAATAATAGCGCCTTGTGTTCCTCTCTGCGAGAAGCGTGGGAGGAGGAGCGGCAATGTTACTCGTGGGACGGCCGCTTGTTACTGTCACTACAGGGGAAACAGCAACATCCCCTTTAACACACACACAAACATAACACTCATAGACGCACCAGCTCTCTGCTCTGACATGCAAATAGACACATTTATTTTTATGCAGTTTCTTTAGAATCCCAGTGCTGTTTTTTTTTTTTTTTTTCCAAATATGCAAGTCGGTCTGAGGACAGAAAAACAACATTGGTAGAGTGACACGAATATAAAGTAGCTGTTGAATGTTTTATGTCGTTCACAGTCACATCAAAACTGTTAATGTGTTGTGGGTTTAGAACAAGCTCATACTGTATTTAGGCCCCTCTGTTTTGAAGGCCACCACGTAGACCATCTCACCGCAGATGCAGAGGAGCTTTGCATTCATTGGCTGACGAGGCCGCTGATGGTTACGCTTGTAACATGTTTGCTGGCCAGCAAGTCACATGTGGAAGCTCAGGGTTATACCACAAGACATAAGAGTCTCAAGAGAAACAAGTCAACCTATAAAGGACAAGACTAAAAAGGGACAACAAACAAAACGTGGGGAGGAGAGTGAGCACTGGTGACAGATAATTTTGGTGATGCTTATGCTCACCAGTGTTATTACAGTTAACAGTGTTAGTTGTTTTAGAGCACAAGTAAGAATCAAATAAACTTTATTTACTCGTTTATTTAGGCATGAAAGACGGCAAACTAAATAACCAGAGGAAAAAGGTTGACTTTGTACATTTCTGAAAACCATGGACATGTTATATTTGTGCGTTATAATCAGTGGTAGTAATATTAGTTTTCCAGTATCATACAGTGTAACTTAGCAAACGTAGTGTCATAACGAGTTATTGGGTTGTACTGTCATTCCACTACTGAGTTGAAATACAACAATCACATCAGTGGATTCATTTTCATAATCACTGCCCTGCGCATGCACGTCACAAAGCAGCAAGCAAGTTTGCAAGACGGAAATGCTAACCTTAGCAGCTGGAAATATTCCCATTGCATTGATTTTGTCAGGAGGAAAGATGACTAGACGCCTAAAACTCCACTGAGAAAAACATGTCATCAAACCTCATACGACATATCATTGTGAAGCTCCAGGAAATACACCCCACCAAAGGCTAGCCGTCCCTGGCCATGGATGATAGCTGTGTCACAGGCAAAAGAAGACCTCAAGGTAAAAAAAAATAACAACGATAGCAAGCGAACATTAACACAGAGGCACACATGACAGAATTTTGAGGACAAGGGACACAAATACCAGTTTTGTGGGGTGTAACTGAAAAGTAATATAACAAGTAGGGTGACAAGTTACTGCTGGCAGAGACTAATAAGTAAAGTAATGATATTACTTTTTTAAGAGTAACAAGCCCAAACCGGCTACTGTGGCAGGGGAATGGGGAGGCAGCCAAAAAAAAATTAGCCTTATTGCCCAGTTTAAAACATTGATAGAGGAGTTATCATAACTAATCAAGTGTAATAAGTTGCATTCATTTGATGTAATTGCCAAGTAATAAAAATGATTCATTACCAATTACATTTTTAACAGGCTAGCTAGTAATCTGTAACTGTCATAGTCAGTGCCTTTCCTTCATTACTCAAATACCAGCTGTTTCCCCCTCCCCTTTGTTTCTTGTGGTTCCTTGTTTGTCTCTTTCTGTGTCTGTGTGTCTGGGCGTGGCACTCATCAGTCCTGCTGCCGATCTGCCTGCTCACCTGAAAGCCATCAACTAATCAACCCCTGCAGTACAAATACCCCAGCTCTGCAGTCCAGTCTCCGCCAGATCGTTCAGTCTGTCTTGCTTAAACCTTGTGTCTCTGTGCCTCAGATCCACACTCACTGGTCACCTGTTTGCCTGCCACTCCAGCCTGCCAACCTGTTTCCAGCCCTGCTCAGCCTGCCTGCCCTATTTACCCTAAGTGCCTTGGATCGACCCAAGACACCCCTTCTTGCCTTGCTGAAAATAAATCCACTTTAAACTGAACAGTTGTCTGAGTCAAGCTTTTGGCTCCAGTTTTCTCTATACTATACAACAGTAACCTACAGTAACCTCCCATCACTGAGTAAAGCTGGATTCATAGTCATTTACATTATTACAAATGACAGTGTGGTTTCAATGTTTTGGAACAGTACCAAAGACGGTCTGTTCATTTCAACTCGCCATAGGTGTGGTGCTCACTGGTGTTTTCCCCCTTTTCCGAGAAACAATGTACCAATCAGGGATTAGTGGCCAGGTAGCTATACCCGTGAAAATAAACTGCAAAAAAATATATATTGCCACAAATATAGTGGCAAGTATGAATAAAACTGTGATTGCATGTCAACTTAAATCAACATATTACTGAATAATGTTGATGGACTGATCCGAACATCTGCTACTGCAGCTTCTGTGTTGACTGAAAATGACGTTGGCAGGATGCATGTCACTTCCTACTGACTGGTTAGGGCAGAAAAAAACCCTTAAACTCAGAGTGACAATCAATATTTTAATAACTAGTTGGTTTAATGATTGATTTATTTCTGCAATTATATTTTGTGCTACTTGTAGCTTTACATATTTTATCTTTCTTTGTAAGTACAGTGTTATTCTGCAACTTTGTCTGTAAATGGTTATCACATATTTTCAAAAATCATATATGATTTTACATACTCGTCTATGAAACAATGAACAGATGGACAGATCGATAAAGGTGTCAGTGGTCAGAATGTGACACAGCCGACATTTTTGCAAGAGCTCTTCAAGCACAGGAAGTCAACAGTTCAGTGGTTATTTTGGTGCTGCGCGTATTCTTGTGTACATGGAAACACACGTACATAACCACACACGTATATATATATATCAGCCTTTCTCCCCCCACCCACTGAAATGACCTTCAAACAACTTTGTCAGCACTAAATATGCTATTAAAGTTTGAAATCCACTTCTGAAACTGATTCAGACGTCATCACTTCACAGCAGCCGTGAGAAAATGCTGTAAAACTGAAGGTGATTTTTAAAAACATGCTGTCGATTTTTTTCCATCACTCCAATTTTGACCGTTCATGTTGGTTCTCATGGCGAAATGATGCACACTAAAACAGACACTTTAGATTCAATTTCATAACTGTCTTTCTTAAACTTAATCCACATTAAAGACTTTAAAGGGACAGTTCACCTCAATATCAAAAATAGATATTTTTCCTCTTACCTGTGGTGCTATTTTTCAGACTAGATTGTTTTGGTGTGAGTTGCAGAGTGTTGGACATATCGGCCGTAGAGACGTCTGCATAAGAAATCAGAAAATCCAAAAATCCTGACCTGGTTACTCAAGATTATCTGCTATTTTCTACCAAGCCATACCCACTTTATCAAGGTGCAGACGGAAGCATGCAACGGACAGTTAAATGTCGTTTCCAGAGTTATCAAAAACTGTCTTGACTGTGCAGCTCTGAGAAATTGTCCAGCCATCGATAACAATGGAAAAATCCCTTAAACATGTCATACATTTGGCCAGACAACAAGCAAAATGTTAATCTTCTGAGCCTTCAAATACAGGAAGTTAATAAGAATGATGTCTTCTGATAAGCTGTTTTCTTTTCTCAAAAGCTGTGAGGAGTCATTGCAATTACAGGAAGACAGATTTGGATGTCATCAACTATAATTATTGATAATAAATGTAATGCTTTTTCAAGATGTGACCAAGAGGCAGCATATACACACAGAACGAAAGTGGTCCCAGCAATGTTCCTTGTGGAACTCCTGAGAACAGACACAGCATTATTATCTACAAAATGTTGTTCTTTAGTCAAAAAACGTCCTTGTATAGCATTCTTGAGTTCAGCTGAGGATGCACAGTGGGTTAATTAAAAGGGTTTGTTCTACTCTGTCCAGTCTGTGTACAAAGGATTGATGTGCAACTTTGTATGACAGGTGTTTAAACTGATGCTGGCACTCCAATCATACAAAGCAAAAGGAGGCTAATTCTCTCATATTTAACAGTACTCACGTTGTACTTGTCACTCTAGTCTTGTACTATCACCTTGTTATTGTGTCCAAATGCTCTTGTGTAGTTGTATTTTGTATTCTATTCTATTTCATTATTTATTAATCTTCCTTTTTTATCTGTATTGCTGTGAGCTGCTGCAACAACCAGATTTCTGGGGATCAATAGTTTGTCTTGTCTTGTCTAGCCTTGCTTTAGCTTGCCTTATCTCACTTTATCTTGTCTTGCCTTGCCTTGTCTTAGCTTGTCTTATCTCACTCCATCTTACCTTACTTTATCTTATCTTATCTTATCTTATCTTATCTTATCTTATCTTATCTTATCTTATCTTAACTTTTCATCTCTTTTCTTGTCTCATCTCATCTCATCCGAACTTATTGTAGTACACATAAAATATTAGTTATGTCGTATTCAGCACATGGTTACTTCACAATGCTTATCATAACCTTTTCGGGATTAAAAAACATTGAAACAATATGGAAAATCTCAGCTAACAATTTAGCTCTATTACACGCTCTGTACTGAATACACTATTTGCATTACAAAACTTGCAGCCGGGAGGATTGTAGACGTTTTCAGTCGAAGTGAATTAAAGGAAATCTGTCCAACATTCGGCATCCTCTTGCGGCACTGACAATGTAAGATGAGCACACAATTATAGCTTTTACAGCTTACTCAACAAGTATCTGTGAGACGCTTTAATTAGTAAATTGTACTGTGGATAAAAAAACAAAAATGTGTATAAATCAAACTGTACAAAAACAGTCCCCGAACATAAAGATGCAATCCATCAAATGTCAGTTTCATACCATCATTTGCTGAACTATGACAAACCTGAGCAGTTTCTATACCTATTTCTTCTACAGTACCTCCATGTAACACCCACCTCCCCACATACCCACCACATGTTTGCACATGCACCTACACCTTCCTTTTATCTGTCTCCCAGAGTCCCTTCTTCAGATGAAAACTGCAACATGCAAATTAGTCTATGCTTGGTAACTCCCACACAAAAGTTTTAAAAAGGGAAAACTTTTCAAGCAACAATAGATTTGCATTTTGTTTTGTCAGGTCTAAGAAACCCTATTCACAAAAGCAGTGGTGCCCCCCAAACAGGAAGTTAAAGGTTAGTGGTGGTAGATACCGACCTCATTCCCATGACAGTCAACCTGAACACTCAGGGTGGAAAACTATAACAATGATTTGGGGGGCTTTTCATTGGCCTGACAGTTCAAAGAAGAAAAGTCTTGTGCCAAATTTCCACATGGTTTAGAGACTATGCCATGTTATTATGATGGACTCTGTGATACTCTACAATAAACCTTAAAACTTAATAAAGATGGGGTGAGTATAGACTAGTTGTCACTTTATTCCAAACATAAACAGCTGTTCAAATGTGGGGGAAAAAATGTAATGTTCCATCTGTAATGATCTGTCCAAATTCAAAATTCCCAGTGTATTTGCTTAATTAAGGGCATTTGTAAAATGAACCCAAAGGCCAGAATAAATGTTGACATTGTATATTTCTGCATTCTGCTCATTATTATATAGCAAACGTGTTGAAACTTCACATTTCAACGACACTTTGGTTAACATGTAGTTAGTTACAGGCACAAAAACCACTTTGTTTTCATCAGGAAAAGATCATATTTTGGCTTAAAATATTCACACAGTCACCACTGGAAATGCCGGAAATTTTGCAATGTGTCGCTAAAAATAACCCAGGTTCAGTGGCATAAAGCCACTGAAGAAAATGGTGTTTCGCAAAAGAACATCCAGGCTTGGTGGCACAAATGTCACTGTAACTGTGTTGATGTGTTACCATTAATGCCCAGGTTTGGTGGCACAAATGTCTCAATGTGTCACCAAATCCAATCCATATTTGATTGCACAAACAACATATTGTTTTGCTAAAACACATCCAGGTTTGGTGGCACAAATGCCACTGTAAATGTCTTAATGTGTGGCCAATAATGCCCAGGTTTGGTGGCACAAATGTCTCAATGTTTGACCCAATACAATCCACGTTTGGTGGCACAAAAGCCACTGTATATGTCTTGATGTGTTGCACAAACGCCTCAGTATGTCACCAAAAACCGCCCACGTTTGATTGCACAAACGCCACTGGAAACAGCATGATGTCTTGCTAAAAAAATAACCCCTGTTTTGTTGCAAAAAACAGCAAAGGAAATGCTGCAATGTGTTGCCAAAAAATGCTTAGGTTTGGTGGCACAAATGCCCCTGGAAATGTCTTGATGTGTTGCCAATAATGCCCAGGCTTGGTGGCCCAAACACCTCAATGTGTCACCAACAACAACCCACATTTGATTGCACAAACGCCATTGGAAATGGCATGATTTCCTGCTAAAAAAAAAAAAAGACCCAGCTTTGGCAGGACAAACACCACTGTAATTTCGTTGATGTGTTGCCAATAATGCTCAGGTTTGGATGCACAAATGCCTCAACATGTCACGAAAACCCACCACATTGGATTGCACAAACACTACTTTGAAACAGCGTGATGTCTTGCTCAAAAACGCCAAGTTTTGGTTGCGCAAATGGCAATGGAGCCAAAAACTGCTCAGGTTTAGTTGCACAAAATGTCACTGGAAATGCCTCAACATCTGGTTAATGAACAACCAGGTTCTTGTTTGATGGTCTTGAACAGTATTTTGCTGTGGAAATGACAGTCAGCTCGCATACATGCAATCAGAACTATGTCACTTTAGAAACGTTGATATGATACGTATGTACCATACAACATTAACATATCCGGATTTGCATAAACGTACAGTGCCAACATTTTCTTCTGCCAGCCGGGCTGTGTAAAATGCAGTCAGTCTTTTTCACAGCAGACGTGTTGACTTGTCGTAGCAGGAAAAAAACATAGATTTTGTTATTAACACTGACAATAGCTTTGTTCTATTCAGGTGTTCCAGTAATGACAGTGTGATTGTGAGCCAGCAGGTACAATAGATGGACCCTGAGCCCTGTGAGGAGTTTAATGGAATTCAGTTTTAGTATTAGCAGTATTTACTGCTGTTTTCCTCCTGTGAAAAAGGCCTATTGTTGCTGTCATTGTTAACGCAAAAAAAGAGGACAAAGAGAGCCATGCTGAATGACTGCACATGACGCCAAACCATCTGAAAAGGCAATGTAAGGAAGTATGTTGACACCACATATGGAAAAACTGTACTCTCTGCTGTGCATTGTATCTGGATTATTCTTTTTTAAATTGACCTCAGTGACATAAGGAGACTATTAACGCAGATACAAAATGTAATATGTGCTCATGTATATCAGCAACTACTGGGTTTTGCCATATTTGCGGTAAAGACATAGGACTCCCGTGCATATGGTCTGCATATTCGGAATTTCCCTGAGTGAGGACGAAAGTAGGCTCAAGTGTGCACTCTTTCCCATCAAGGCTCATTGCCACAGCAGCAAGAGCTTTGCACCAGAGACGGGGGAAACTAAATAAAACTGAGAGGCTTGTGGGTTACCACTTTAATTCTCAAGCAGTGAGGTTCATACGGTGCAGCAGGCTGGCAGATATCACAGCAGAGCTGAAGAATATATAATGACTGGTTGTACTTCCATGTGCTGTGTCTACTCTGGCTGGTCAGGCTGGTTCTGTTGCTCAGCTGCCTGGGATGCTATTTTTGAAATGGAGGAACAAAAATTAAACCAGTCTAAAACCACAACATTTTACACTGAGTGTCAGAAGTGCTTAATAGTTGATATTCTCTCACAAACTAAACAAGATAAGACACACCAGGACACATCTGTGACACAGGACACAT
The DNA here is from genome assembly GCA_029783705.1 of Chaetodon striatus. Taxonomy (NCBI): domain Eukaryota; kingdom Metazoa; phylum Chordata; class Actinopteri; order Chaetodontiformes; family Chaetodontidae; genus Chaetodon; species Chaetodon striatus. Next base: position 3,694,659 of record JAPZEB010000011.1, on the reverse strand, counting down.
ATGAATACGGTTTTAAGGTGTACTTTGCTCCTACTTTTGCCATGTTTGGCCTCCTTTTATTGCTCCAACATTTCTGAACCAGCTGCAGTCACCACGCTGTGTGGGCGTGTCTATGGTTTTCTCTAAAAGTCTCTGGTTTTCTGTTGAACCAAGCAGCTACAGAAGGCAAGAGTTTAAACCCAGCAAGTCTGTATCACCACGTTTGCTCACCCAGGCAAAGGTATTTAAATCTCTTATTTTAGCTTCATAGCAGTTAGGTTTGTGTGTGTATGTGTGTGTGTCGGGGCTAAGAAACTCACTGCTGTTAAATATGGGTTTAAGTACATACTACACTAGCTCTACTTTTTGTTTAGAGGATGGATTGTTTATCTCGTGGTTAAGTGTTGCACGTTCTCCAAGCCAGCACAAAGGCCAGACTACACAGACGCTGCAGGCAGATGAGCTGCGGTGAAGGCGAGCTCAGTTTCATTCACTGCAGCTCCCATACACTACAGAGACAGTGTGATTACACCCTGTGCACTGACAAAGACAAGCACCAGTAAATATACTCTTCCTGTAAAATGACTGATGTTTAAATTCTACAGTGACAAAAATTATACTTATATATGACAGAAGGATAAGCAGCCTGCCTTTTAGACAAACCAAACTGTTGACAATAGGAATCTGAATTTAAATACATGAGATGAAACAGGAGACATGAGACTTATGGTGGAGACAGCTAGTTATCAAGAGTCCTTTCATTTTGATTTACAGTTTGGAGTCAGATTTTCCGTGTTAATACCACTAGCACAACACTATATCCCTAGTTAATAGATGAAAGAAAACACATTTTATCTTATCTTATTTCCAACATTCTGCACGTTTCCTGCCGCGCACCTGCAAAGCGCAGCATCGGAACTGACCAGTTACCTCCAATTATCTCTAAGGTGCTTTCACACCTGCCCTGTTTGGTTGGGCTCAATTGAACTGAAGTTCGTTTGCCCCCTTACATTGCATTAAAGGTGCGCTAGGATGCGTTTAACATCATGACTACGTTGTTCAAACATCAGCTGGTTATCACCAGTTTTCAAACGCGATCTCCCTGTCATACATTCTCGTGTCAGCACGGTGGACACGGAGCCTCCAAGCATTCCTATGAGGTTTTTTTCATTCAGCAAAGCGAGACGGTCATTGGATAAATGTGACAAAATCGTCACTTCCAGGGAGGCTCAGTTTCCCTGGGACCTAATGGAGCGGTAGGCGGGAGAGGATGCTCAGTGTCTGCATGATGATTGGAAGAACTGTCTAAAAGGCTGAACCCCTTTGTGATGGACAGCGCTTTTGAAATACACACCAGCATTGCCGCATTTTGAGCTCAGTCCCATGAAGATATTTGTGAGTGGAGTCTTCTGACAGAGTGCTGTTCAGGTGTTTAAACCCATCTGAAAATCTTTGAGGTGTGTTTTTCTATGGCATGAGTGTGGTTGAAAAACGGCTTCAATTAAATGTTCCTTTTATAAGTTACTGCCTCGCTACAATATG
>JAPZEB010000011.1:3681457-3693038 GCA_029783705.1 Chaetodon striatus | reverse complement strand
ATAGGCTTGTGCTAAAAACATTAGCATGTTGTATTTGTGGGGAAAATGTGTCCAGATAAAGACAAGTGCTTTGTCTGGGAATGCTGGGAGTTATAGTGAAGCTGGTTTGTGTACTTGTGTTTAAAATTGTCTCTATTGAGCCATGTTTAATGTGTGTTTTGAATCAACTTCACTTTAGCCCTTCACAGAACCCCCAATGTATTTGCACTGTCAACTCATGTCTCTTAGCTGTTTGCAAACCTCTTTTGTGGAGTAGTTAATAATTTGACAGAGGTTTACATATAAGTGCATGGTGCAGTGTAGCTAATAGGCTATGATATGTTGCTCCTCTTTGAACCCTGGTACTGTCAAAACTGTTGACCAAAGGACCAAGGCAGATTTGTGTACTTGTGTTTGAAACTGTCTCTATTGAGCCATGTTTAATGTGTGTTTTGGATCAACTTCACTTTACAGCACTTCACAGTCTGTACAGTCTGGAGATGAATAGCAGATTTTTGATCCAGGCAAGAAAAGAGGCTGTTGCAGTTATCTAGGCATACAGAGATAAAGGCGTGTAAAATTGTCTTTGTGTCTTTAAGAGTTAAAAGGGATCATGTTTTTTAAATATTTCTAAGATGATAAAAACATGACTGCACAAACTGCTCACTGTTAAACCAGACTCCAAGATTTCTAGCAACAGGTTTGATATTATCCAATAGGGGACCAGCCAAAGGCAGAATTTGTTGTGTAACACACAGGGGCTCGATGACAATCATATCAATTGTCAGCCTGCTAGTCACTGCACGTCAGCGTCACTTCACACATGAAACAGATGTGCAGATGGTGGATCTGTTTCAGTAAACTATGTAGACAAATTCCTGCAGGTTTTTATCTCAGTGAAAGGGAGAGGATTTTTGGCGATATGGAGTTCTTCATTCCTGGGCTTCACCCACCCACACATATACACACCCTCCCTCTCGCTCCCTTTATGAGGACACTAGATGCCGTTGATAGACTGGAAGTTGCACATAAACACATTAGATGATGAAGAACTTCACTTGGGATGTTTATTTTGACTGCAGAACTCTGTCACACACACATGCAGCAAGTTCTCAGGACATGATGTGTTTCCTGTCTGAACTAAATGTGTGTGTGTGTTCATGTGGAAATCTGTATGAAGTACACTATCTTAGCCTGAGTGTGTTTATGTGTAAGGGAGGGCGAGAGAGATAGAAATCAACAGACAGAGAAGGGGGAGAGGGAGAGATCAGCAGAGACTGAGAGCATCAGAGAGTGAAATGAAACAAGACTGTGATCAGAGAAGGCACAGAAGCGGACAGACAAATCCCTCTCAGTTTGGATCTGATGAGACGAGACAGTGAACCCACTGAGGATAGAAAGAAAAGGAGTTTGAGTCCAGTCAGCTGTCTGTTGGACGTCTCTGTCATGGACCTGCTGCCGGCGTTAGCGTCCACAGTGTTAGCCTCCACAGTCAGCCTGTTGAGGGAGAGCGCTGCTGTTCAGAGCATCAACAGGAGGCTCAACAGGAGGTAGGCAAGACCTGAGCAGGTCACACCTGAATTATGTACAGTGGGTGACTTTCCGAAGAAAAAAGATTGTTGAGATTGTGATATAAACAAAGATTATCCCACTTATAAGAGGATTTAGTAAATTCAGGATTATGTTCTTTCTCTGCGTGGATAACTGCTCAGAACACCAGCCATTAGCTCCATTAAAGCAACACTTCACCCCCCAAATTATCATTTGTGTATTAATTACTCACCCCCTGATACACTGAATTTGTAAAGAACATTTTGTTTCTCTCGCATGCCTCCACGGTGAATGAAGAACCCAAAAACAAATAAAATTCTTAATGAATTGAAGTCATAGGGGGCCATGTTTAACAACACCAAAACCAGACTAGCAGCTCCCATGTTCAGTAGATAAAATTATTGTTTTTGTCAAAGGCTTTGAAAAGAGCATAGATTATGTTTTACTTTCCGTTCAGATCCCCGTCAGAAAGGGCCGTCTGTTTGGGAAGTACTGAGCGTACAGCTGGATAAATGGGACTGGGATTATACTGCACAAGTTGTGTGAGAGTTTGTAATTAGATGTTTTCGTGTAGTTTTGCTGTGGTCAAATGTGGCGCTGCTATGAATTAAGTTTATCAAGAGTTTTCTCAGTTTTTTGCTTCTTTGTTCATCATGGAGGCATGTGAGAAAAACAAAATTGAATGCAACTCCATTCAATTTAATTTAATTTATAAAGCCCAAAATCATAAATCACAATTTGCCTCAGAGGACTTTACGGCATACAACATTCCTTCTTGCTTGGACCCTCACAGCAGATAAGGAGAAACTCCCCAAAAAAAGCTCTAACAGGGGAAAAAATGGTAGAAACCTTAGGAAGAGTAGCTGAGGAGGGATCTTTCTTCCAGGATGGACAGACGTAACTTAGACAACTATAGAGAGAATACACCAGTAGCAAACACCTGATGAGTGTAACATGCATGCTTGATTTTAAATCACATATTTATTTCAAGATGCAGATTTCACGAAAGTCTGTTCAGCTTTTTATGTTGTGTTTGTGTCTCTGAGAGAGAGGGGGATTACACAGGCATGGTCAAAACAGCTGCAGCTCCTAGCAGCATTTGTGTTGTGGGAATTTGGTCCTAAATACTGAAGCACATTGTGTTTGGTGTTGGCCGTCTGTGGATGTGTCTCAAAGTTTGATCTCAGGCCCAGGACTTTGGATAGACAGCCAGAGATTTCTTAAACTTTCTCATGGGGCAGCCCAAAATGACACAATGTACAGCTGCACAGGGGCCTGGAAGGAGGTGCACAGCAAGTCTGCACCTTGTTACAGCACAAAATGACTGTCACAGAACAGGTGTATTGATCCCAGTGTACCAATGGCATAGTTCTTTCATTCTTTCTTCTCACTCTTACTCAAAACGCAAAACCTCATATAAGTCATCAGGGTGACGATGTGGGCAGAAGGGCTGTTTTGGAAAATAGTGCCCTTTTCTGAGAGAGAGTGAGAGTTGTCCTTTGGTTGAAAGGGCATCTTCTTTCTTTTTTTTTTTTTCATTAAATGTTTATAGTAGACAACAGGGTGATTGTTACTGCTGGTCTGCCTCCAGGTGCATTGCAAGGGCATTTTTAAAGGTTTTTAGTTCTTAATCACCAGTGTTTATTTGAATAACGTGCATTCACCTATTGTCCATCATTGTGTATGTACTGATTTAGAGAGCTAAGCAGGTGTGTGAAGGTACCTGGCTCTCTGAGAGCTTTGTAGTTCTTTGTACGAGAGCTGAGGCAACCCAGAAAGTGATGAAAGCTGCGCTGGTTTCTTAACAAAGAGGCTGTGGGTTTAAATTTGTTCTGGATCTTCACATATGTCACTTGTCTTCTTTTATCCTTAAGGTACAACAAATCACATTTCTGAATAAGAACAGGTTTTTGTTTGGGATTCAATCCCACATTTTCATGATCTTGTGCGACTCCCGAGGTGACTGTCATCACTGGTCCATCTGTCACCCAGTGATATAATAATAACATCCACCGCTCTCTCTTCCTCTCTGGCAGAACGATGTCGTCTCCGGAGATGTGCTGGCCGGTGCCGATGCGAGCCATCGGGGCTCAGAACCTCCTCACCATGCCAGGAGGAGTTTCCACGTCAGGATACCTCCACAAGAAGGGAGGCAGCCAGTTCAGCCTCATGAAATGTGAGCTCATGATCAAAATATTTAGTGTGGGTGGACATAATAAAAAGGAACGTCCAAGAATATATTGTAATCTCCAGTTATCTTCTCTTTGCTGATTCAGCAATTTTTATACCTCAGTCGAGCCTTTGTTTTAGATTTCAGGTATTGGCACTGAGTTGTATTTGTGCACATGATCAGTTTCATTACTCAGATGCACAGGTGGAAATAACTGTTGCCTGTCTTACAGGGCCGCTGAGGTACATCATCATCCACAAGGGCTGTGTGTACTACTTTAAGAGCAGTACCTCTCCTGCACCACAGGGGGCGTTTTCTCTAAATGGCTACAACAGGTCAGTGTCCTTCAGCATTAATGTTGTTTTCTAGCACAGTTACAGACTCACAGTCTTCTAACAACAGCAGGGTAACAGCAGAAACTAGGTTCAAGTCACATTGAATGGCATCAAGTCTGTATGCCTGAACGGGCGTTAAAGAGTGAAATAATGCATAACATTGTGTCATATCTTATCTTAATATATCAATAACAACTAATGACTCAACAATAGCTTGGTCATATGATAAGATTTCTAAATTGCAGAGAGAAAAGCATGAATTAAGCCGCAGATCCTTCTCAAACCAACACAGCAATTAATGACAAAGTGCTGTAATGGGGATTTATTAGCTTAACATCTGTATCACCAGACTATGGTTGTATTCATGTCAGTAACAGGTCACAGTAGCTCTATGGGACAGAAGGCCACCAGTACAAGTAGTTTATAGTTTGAAATCGTGTTGTTCATAACATAAAGAGGCTCATAAACAGAGTTTGAGGGTACATATTTCCCTTTATACTTCTGAGCGTAACACATTTCACCTCTTCCACAGAGTGATGAGAGCAGCAGAGGAGACAACATCCAGTAATGTGTTTCCCTTTAAGATCGTCCACTTCAGTAAGAAACACAGGACGTGGTTTTTCTCTGCAGCCAGCGAGGACGAGAGGAGGGTGAGAACCACAATTTACCATCATTTTTATTCGTGAGAATAATTTTCAATCACCAAAAGACCTTTTATGCTTTTCAGTCCCGTGTCACATGTGGAATTTGTTCCTTTTATACAATGAAAATCAAGAAGAGTAACCAACTTTGAACTCCAGTAGTGTTTCAATGTGGCAAAAGTCACACACTGTCCTCTCATCTGTCAAAATTCATAATAAAATATATTGTTGTCTTTTTTCTTATTTGACAGAAATGGATGCGATACCTGCGGAGAGAGATAGATCACTATAACGACAGAAAAGAGTCCCATATTCCAAGGTAACTTCAGCAAATCACGTCATATTTTACAACACAATGTAGATAGTATGATACAGAATATATTGAATATATAAAATACAGTTGTGTGTATATACGCAATCAGGTTGTAAAATGCAGACACTTTGTCATGCCCCTTGGTGTCTGATAGTGACACACAGGGCACCCTTTAACGTACCACACCATAACATGTGGTTAATGTTGTAAAATGGTAGTGGTAAGTTTAGGTAACAAAACTACATTGTTAGGTTGAGAAAACAGATCGTGATTTGGGTTAAAAAGTACCTTTGTTACATAATGTAGCGCGATGTTAATACATCACGTGATTGACGTCAGGGCACACCACCGCATGTCAGTTGTGTAGTGTTATGTTCGGACCATGATGACCTTGCGGTTTCACACGAGACACAAACTGCAATCTCCTGAAAGAAAGTCCAGTTTTGTTCTCAGCATCAGGTGTTGCTGCAGATGGGTTTACACTGGAGTTAGGTGAAAGCCTGGTGCATCTCATAAAGAGGTGGAAGGATGCCTCGATATCACATGACATAGGGCATGACGAGGCAGCAGTATTTTCCACCTCGGAAATGAGAATGAGTTGATATGCAACACAAAACCCAAAGCACAAATGCTGCAGAGGTGCAAAGGCTTAGCCGCCTTTATCAGTGTGACCTCAGTCACCTTCAATGTTTGAGTGAGAACCTTGCAAACAAATCTTTGTAGACCCGGTGCAACTTTTTCCACGCTGACTAATGGCACTTAAAATTAACTTTGCAGGCTAATTTGTAATTTAAGTTGGTAATAAAATGGCCTCTTGTTTTGATTACTTAGCTACCAGCCTGGAGGTTTTTTACCTCAAAACACACACTGTTATTGGGACCTGGGACATTAGCAGCTTTTTTAATGGCTTTCCATTATAGTGAGGATCTGTGCTACACGGGGAGCCTGATCGCAGAGGAAATTAGTTTACTTATGAAAACAAAGACCGGTTTTCTTCCCTAGGCTTATCTAAAATAACTTTATTCAAGTTTTTTTGTGATATGACAAAAATACAAGATTTTTATCTGCAGTGCTAGTATATGATGCAACATTTTCCCATTTTTTAATAGCCTAACTCACACTAATGGTTGTGAGAGTCTTATTGGTTGAGTCAAATAAAAAACCAGAGGAGCCCAAAAGTTTTTAAATTACATGATTGCTTTTGGTTAGCTGGAAAGCTGTGTGTCATATTTTGTAAATAGATTCATGATGGCAGCAATCAGAATGTTGGATTGATGTTTTTAGTATTTTTCTCAATGTGATGTATTCACGATTGCATTTTCTTTGTTGCCATAGTGACTCGGATTCAGATGCAGACAGTTTCTATGGCACCATTGAGAGGCCCATGGAAATTAAACACCCTGTTGATAATGCAGATGATGGTAAGACCAGCATAATGAACGCATACATGTAACGTACACATTATAGTTGTGCATTATTACACTGTGGTCTCTCTTCTTTCTGTGTGTAGATTATGTAGAGGATGATGATGATGATGATGAGGAAGACTACCTGAAGCCAGACAGTGATTGTTCACCGACATCTACAGGTGACGCCATCTGCTACACACATACACACACACCATCTGACTCCAACTGCCACATCACTGGCATCAGAACTGATAGTAATTAGATCAAAAGTCAAATCCAGAGACCCAGACCCTGCAGAGTCTCTGTCCTAATGACTTATACCAGCGGAGTTCCTGGAAATGAAATAGACACTGATGTGAAAGCAGCAAACAAAGGAAAATAATTTGGTTAAAGGAAGCGCAAGACAATAAGGGGAACTGCAACTGTAAGTGCCTCACAATAGACTTTGGATGATACTGTATAGTCGAGCTTGTAATTTTCAGTTTCTATTTTTTTTAACACCTCCAGGAATATTTATGTGAATATTGCAAAAAAATCTATGATATTTTGATTTAAAAAAAGAATTAAATTAAAATCAAATTTATCAAAAATACTTTGTGTTAACATATTTATTCTTTTTATTTTGAGGGACTCCGGCGCACTAGTTGATATTTGTTAAAGTGCATTTCTGACCACCAGAGGAGCTTGTTCACTGTAAATCAAACCACTTTTTTTGGAACAATCTGACCATTTTTGGGGGAAATTGTGTAAAAATTTTAAACTTATTAAGCCATATTTATATTCAATTGCATAAAATCTGCTGTTTTAAAAACAGAGAAAACAATACAGACATGCTACACATCATTACCGTGGTTAGATTCTCCACAATTTAAACACTCTGTTTAATTTATGGAAAATATTGAGTGACTTACTACCTTTGAAGTGGTCATAAAGTCCAAATATGTGTCCATTCTTTGATAATATATTTTCCTTTAGTCAGTAAGGGTCAACCAAACAAAAGAATAAAAAGGGTTTTCATAAGATTTATCCAAGTTGTGAATGCTGACGTGATAAGTCCAACTGTTTGCCAACTTTGTTCATCACACGGACCACTGTACTTCCGACATAAACAATATTTTCTCATCTCACTGTACAGTGTTGTTGGGTATGCTTGTTTTTGTTACCTTGCTGGCTATAAAATAAAAGTGTCCCTGAGCTTCTCTGTGTATTTGTCACCCCGGGACAGCCCTCAGAGTACAGCATGTGCTCCCAGTTTAGAGGGCTAAAGTACTCTGTCATGACTGGGTGACAATCATTAAATAAAGCAATGTTTATTGGTTATAATTTTGAGTACTTAGACAAAACTTATATTGTTAGTGTAGTTTATAAAACTCAAGATGTGTTTCAGGGTCAATATGATTAAAGATAAAGGTCACATATAGGGAAAAGCATTGATAAAGAAGTTTAAACCAAGACAAGAAACCAGTCTGATTTCTTCCTCTGTTTTTACCTCTTCAGGTCGACCCACCGGGCCGCCCCCCGCCTACCCTCCTCCCCCGGTGCCATTCCAGCTCCGTCAAGACTCCACTCCAGTTTTCCACAAAGGCCCGCCTCCTCCCGTCCCACCGCAACACAGAATCCCCACCAGCCCACTCCCCAAAAAGCCTCCACCCTCTGTACCCCCTCCCTCCATACTGAAGGACCCCCACAAAGGCCCGCCTCCTCCTCTCCCCTTTGCCCCCCACATGCCCAAGCACCTTTCTCCCACTCCTCCACCTCCTCCTCCCCCTAACGCAAAAAGAACTCTTCAGAGCAGGGTGGCATCCGTGGGGGGGCTTGGGAACGACAAGAGAGACTGGAGGCCTCTGCCGGGTGTGTCTGTCCAATCCCCTGCCACGCTGCCTATCTGTGACCAATTACAAACCAGGATGGTCCTAAATGGTCCCACCCACTCTGCCCTTAATGTTGGAGGGAGCAAATCACTGGGCAACAGCCACCAGGTGGTGACGAGTAACCATCGCAGCAAGCCGAGCCTACCTCCCCATGCAAATACTATAGGGTCCAACCTCAGACCTATGACATCAGACTCCCTGTCCCCCAACCAGAAGCCCTCCAATCATCCACCACTGCCTGGCCACGCTCCGCTCTCTCCTCTACTTAAAACTGGACTACACAATAAGCCAGGGATACCCAAACCTCCTCCGCCAACAGTCAAACCCCCGCTGCCTTCAGCTAAGTCCAAGCAGCCAGGAACCCCACTCCAGTAAGTTCAAACAAAACATCCCTTACACTGTCCTCTGAAATAACACAAAAAATGTTACTGCAGCTTCCAAATAATAACACTCGCTTTAGCACACCTGCCTTTAATCAAAGGTTCCCAAGATGCCACATTCCCAGGTGGCACATTAGAATGACTCAAAAAATCATAGGAAACTAGGACTTGATAAATAAATAAAAACAATCTGGTCGACGCTACCTCACTGACATGGTTTTCCCCTCAGAAGAGCATCTCCAGACGGCCAGAGCTTCCGTTCACTGGGGGAGGAGACGCCCACAGACTTCAGGAGGAAACGAGACAAACACAGCGGAGGAGACGAGTCTGATGAAGACTATGAGAACGTAAGAGAGGCTGAAAGTGACATGACAACTGCAACTGACCTTTACCGTAGGCCCCTGGATCACTGTGTGTAGATAAGGATGGGAACTAGAACTGCTTCCAGTTGAGAACTGGCTCCAGATTTTCTCGTCCAACAGAATCGTACATTTCTGAGACTATCAAGTATTTTTATAAATTCCAGCATGTTTTTGCTGTGATGTTGTTGCTGTAAAGCTGCAACAAGACTGAGTCAAGATAGAGAGGAAGAAACGGTCCAAAGCATGGCTTCATTTTACAAAGAAAGATGACAGTGCTGCTTGCAGTGCCTGTAAAATTGGAATTTTAAGTTAGCAATACGCTAAAACATCTTTCCACACAACATGGGCTTAAATTCCAGGAACGCCATGTATTTAACACTCTTTGCTCTCGTGACACTGCTTCGCAACCAAGCAGCACGTCCATTACCAAGGGCAAATATCCTTTGTTATAAAAAAAAAAACATAAGAACCACGCAGACAGAATTTTTCTTTGATTATGAAAACCTTAATAAAAACAAATGCTGTTCAAATATTCCCTCATTTCAGCATTGTGTTCAGACTTAGAGATAATAAAACAATTGCATTGATGCTGAAAACTTGTGTAGGAAACTAATCAGGAATCAATAAAGAATCAGACTGATAAGTGGAGTCAATAATGGCACTATTATTAATAAAAGCTTATCATCTTTGAACCTTGTGCAGACTGCAAGACTTTAAAATCTCATTTGTCATGTTGACTTGACAGCACTCAAACTACACAACTGATCTCAGACCAGGTGGTAAAGTGATTGCCACATCACTGTAAAATGTTGTAATAGCTCACTGTGGTCCAGACTGACAAACTACAAATCTTGTGCTGACTCATCTTTCCAAAGGGGGGCATCGGCCATATGCTAATGCTATTCAGGGGACTTTGGCATGGAAAACTTTGTGAATCCCTGCTGTCATAAACAGATTGTGTCTAACCAGGTGTTTCTCTCTGCAGGTGCAGCTGCCAGACTCTGTGTTCATTGATACAACTGAAACCAGCGTCGTAGAAAAGTAAGACAGAGTCACTTTTTGTAAACTGAATTATATGTTCTGCAGGCCACAACCGTGCTGCTTTACAGAGCATGTCTGCCCTCTAGTGCTTTTTTTAGGCAATTATTTTATTGGCGTTCTTTTATGTAGTAGTCATATGTGTATTCTTGTTTAGTTCTCCTTACATGTATCCCAATAAACATCTGTGGTTATAACCGTTAACCTGTGATGTTCGTACCTGCAGATTGTTCAAAGAGAGCCCCAGCCCTCCACAGGACGGACTGTACGGCATCAGAAACTCAGGAACCAAGACATCTCAGGTAAAACACAAAAAGCTGCTCCACTTTAGAAACTAGTGTCGCTATGTATTTATGACTCAAAAAAGTAATAAAATGAAGAAAAATAAAATCATTTTGGTGTTGCCCAGGTGCTGGTGGTGTGGGATGTCAGTATAGGCAAAGCCAGAAACTACAGACTATTTGAAGAGGTAAGAGGCCTGCGTCTCTGTCGTATATTGACCGTAAATATATATACACTTATGTAAATGTGTAGAGATTAGGTTTAATGACAATATCTCCTGTTCACTATGTCTGTTTTGGCAGAGCGGCACTGTGTTTCTGGACAGTGAAGTCACCTTCCCCTCTCTGTCAGCTGTGATCGAACACTACCACAGTCATCCTCTTCCTCACCACGGCTCGCTCTGCCTGCAGAAGCCCTACACAAAGACAGTGAGCATCTGACAGTGTCTAACGGGCAACTCATAGAATACAACTGAAACCAAAGAAGAGTGGAGAGTCAGGGCGTCTCTGCACACGAAATCCATCCCTGTTGACACACATGGAGATAAACTCACTCACACAGATGGAAAAAACTGTCACAGTTTGTAAAAAAAGATCATACCTTTCACTGCTCAGTGGAAGAGACATCATTTTTCATCTGATGTTGCAGCAAAACGCACCATAAAGCTTCATGTAAGACAACGAGGACAGTAACTCTCTGACTGTGAGGACACCAGGTGTTGTGAGGAGAAAATAGTATTAGCAGTCAACAGTTCATGGAACATTATTTAACTTATTTTAAGACAAACTAGACTCTTATATCAATGCAACAAGCCATGCCTATCTTCGTCTGTGCACTGAGAACAGGGGTTACTGTAAATACACCTCAGTTATTAAGGGGATATTCTAGTTATGACACAGCTAAACTCATTCCAAAAATACAGCAAACTCTCTAATGGACCAGAAATCTTATTTAATTAGATGCCTGCTTTGTTTTTGAAAAAGTCCTGCTGCTTTATGCAAACTATGGAGAGTCAGTGTGTAGCACAATCCAAGAGCCAATGTGGCATATTTTGTCCACAGAGGGGCGCTGTGGCACCAAATGACAAAAATTCAGTCCAGCTTCATGTGGGGATCTTGGGAATCTGTCTCTATAACCTGTTTTCTTTGGGTCTGTCCCAATGCCCACGCACTTGTGTGACTTATTTCCACTGCCAAAGAGAGTGACTTAAAGGGACAGTTCACCCCAAACTCAAAAATACATATTTTGCA
>JAPZEB010000011.1:3660120-3672686 GCA_029783705.1 Chaetodon striatus | reverse complement strand
TCCTCTGTAAACCCTAGAGATGGTTGTGTGTGAAAATCCCAGTAGATCAGCAGTTTCTGAAATACTCACACCAGCCCATCTGGCACCAGATTTCACTTTGAGTCACTTAAATCACCTTTCTCAGTTTGAACTTCAGCAGGTCGTCTTGACCATGTCTCCATGTCTAAATGCATTGAGTTGCTGCCACGTGATTGGCTGATTAGCTACTTGCGCAAACAAGCAGTTGAACAGGTGTACCTAATATAGTGGCCAGTGAGTGTGTGTATATTTATGATGATACATACAGATATACTGATATAGTCATATAGATGTGCTATAAATTGAGGGGGAAAAATCTCCCTCCTCTGACTAATTTTTGTTTATTTATTTATTTTTAAATAGTAAATAAAGCATTATTCCATAACTATAAATCAACAATTAAAATTGTTTAAATAAATTAATAATTTCTTGATTTGTCGTTTCCTTAATTAAAAAAAAAACAGATTCTGGATTCAATAAACTTTATTGTCTGTAACATGGTGGTAGAAACTTGTCTTAGGTTAGGGACTCACAGACAGCATAAAAACTGCTGAGAATAAAGTTGACATTTCAAGATCAAGGTTGGACTCTCGAGAGTGAGTCAAACCACTTTATGGTTAGCACTCTTTATTCTTGAAATTGTACTTCAGCTTTATTCTTGACATTTCGACTTAATGCTAAAAACTTTATTCATGACATGCAGGGGAAAAAAAATCTTCCTCCTCTGACTTATTTTTTCTTTTTGTACAATAGTCAATATAACGTATTTAACATGTTATCCAGTGCCAAGTCTCTGATCATGTGAGGAGGGGCCCCATGTAATTACCATACACCACTGGTTGGGAATAAAGTCAGAATGTGAAGTACATAGTTGATAAAAAACTTCTGAGTATGAAGTTAAAATGTTGATAATAAAGTTTAAATATTGAAATACAGTAGATTCAAGATAAAAAAAAAACTTAATTGTCTGTAACATGGTGATAGAAACTTGTTTTAGGTTAGGGACTCAAACAACAGAAAAAAATGCTGAGAATAAACTTGACATTTCAAGGTCAAGGTCGAACTTTTGAGAATGAGTCAAACCACTTCATGGCATCAATACACTGTATTCTTGAAATTGTGCTTCAGCTTTACTCTTGACATTTTGACTTAATGCGTAAAATTGTATAACAACTTTATTTTTGACATTTTGATGTAATTCTCAACATTTTAACTTTTATCAAGTCTCTGATCATGTGAGGAGACTATATGTGCATGACAGCGTGCACTGGGGGCCCCTCATGGTAGCATGCACTGGGGCCCGTCATAACACCACTGGTTGAGAAAAAGTCGAAATGTTGAGTACATAGTTCAAAAACACTTTGAGTGTGAAGTTAAAATGTTGATAATAAAGTCAAAATGCTAAGAATAAACTTGATATTTCAAGATCAAGGCCGAACTTTTGAGAATGAGTGAAACCACTACATGGCGTTAGCACACTGTATTCTTGAAATTGTATTTCAGCTTTATTCTTGACATTTCGACTTGATGGTAAAAATAGTATTACAACTTTATTTTTGACATTTTGACGTAATTCTCAACATTTTCAACCTCATTCTTGTAATGCAGGGATAAAAAAATCTTTCTCCTCTGATTTTTATTAATTTAATTTAATTTAATTTTTTATTTTATTTTTATTTTATCTTATTTTGTTTTTTATCTTATTTTATTTATGTTTTTTTTTTTTTTTTTTGGGTCCAAAGGACAGAGGGATGTCGTATGCTGTGAAGCCCTCTGAGGCAAACTGTGATTTGTGATATTGGGCTTTATAAATAAAATAAAATTGATTGATTGATCCTATCTTATTCTATTTTATTTATTTATTTTATTTCATTTTATTTTTTATTTTATTTTATTTGTGTTTTTTTTTTTGTTTTTTTGTTTTTTTTGTCTAATGCATATCCCTTATACTAGACATGTGGACTTTATTTTGCTGATGTCGAGTTAATTATTCCCTGCATATGTTTGTCCTGATAATTGCAACTGGTCCTGACTAATTAATAAATCAACAGGAAGTTGGTCTACCTACCTGCCTATTGACAGATAGATAAGGAGAATTGCTTAACAGTGTCATTAAACATCATTACTGCTGTTTTCTTTCAGGTATTTCTTGTATGCTAAATAAAACTGTACATTATCACTTTATTATTCCGTGCGGATAGTGAAGGGTTAACAATGTTCCGAGACGTACTGAAGGAGGAAAAAAACCCTCAGCTGTGACACGCTCAGTGTGGCACCACTAACAAACCGGTTACCGGGGCCGCCCGTTACTGTCAACTTTAAGAAATGGATTTCAGCTCGAGAGGAGTGAACGGGAGCCCGAGCGGCCCCCACGGCGCGTGATTGTAGGACGAGATCAAAAGGCGCGTGGTCTGCGCGGCGGCCGCCTCCGTTTTATTCTCACTGAGCACAGTCCTGTGCAGCGCGTGCTGCTGATCGGTCGGTTGGCCGCTCCGTCCGTCCCCTGTTTCGCTCTCGTGCGTCTCGTGTGTGTGTGAGCGCTCGCGTCCTGTTGTCTGTATGTGTGGTTTGCGAGTGAACCGGCGGAATCAAAGACGAAGCAGGCCAGCGCGAGCCAGCGAGGAAGGCAGGCAGGCAGGGCACACAGGCAGCCCGCGAGCGCTCAGCTAGCAACCGTACGGTACACTGCGAGAGATGGTCACGTCCATACCGGGGATCCTTCTGCTGCCGATGCTAATATGTCTCCAGCACTGCGTTGACGTCCACGGTAAGTCTCGAGCCCTCTCTGTATGCATGTATATGTGTGTATTTGTCCGCCTGTGTTTGTGTGGGTGTGTGTGTGTGTGTGTGTGCGTGTGTTGGGAGTCACGGCGCTGGGAAACACGCACTGTGTCCTGGGAGGTTAGCTAACATTACCGAGCTGTACACCTGTCTTAGCTGCTCCTTGAAGGAATGACCGTGTTTCTACACCTTTGGGCTAATCAACCTCGCGCTCCTCCTTCGCCAGAGAAACCCATTTATTAACGTCTTTTTGGGGCTTAAACCAGCCATTTTGTGCTTTATGTGTGCTTTACATTTATTTACAATGAGTGTGTCCGTGTTTGAATTCATTTAGCTGTAGTGTTTTAGCTCTGTGTCTCCCTCTGGAAATGAAATGAAGGGGGAAAAGGGGGGGATGGAGAGGCCCGTGTGGTTTGTGCTGTACAGCAACTGCTTGTCGCCACTCATTCATGGCCAATTAGCCCTGCGGTCAATTAATTTCACCCTGAAAACGCGCAGCCCCTTTCAAATAAAACCCCTGCTTCTTTGGCGTCTACGCCGTGTCCTGATTTCTCATTCACTCCCACTGTGGGATCCTCTTCTGCCGTCACCACCCCCAGCGAGGTCGGTAATTTATTTATTTATTCCTGAAGTGGGAGCCGACAGAGGGAGAGGCATGGCAGGGAGAATGGAAAAGGGGGTTACAGTGGATTGATATGGAGCGATAAAACACTGGGGGGGGGAAGCGGCACCGCAGTCCCGGCTGGGTGGCAGCAGCTGAGGGCATGGAGGGTGAGGAGTGTCCGCGGCCAATTACCGGCCGCAGGTGATCCCAACGAGGGTCTAATTACGAGCAGAGTGGCCGAGGTTAAGTTATTATCACCAACTGGTGGTACTTGTGGAGCAGTTTGCATGCGTGCTGCAATCAGTGTTCATTTACATTATCCCTTTATCACAAGCAACAAAGAGTTCATTAATCGATGATTAGGGTATTTAAGCACAAACTGCGTTTAATAATAGCTTAATTTGCTTTTAAAATAGCTACTTAAACCCTCTCCAATGTAAAGATTTGCTGACTTTCTCTGCCATATTATTAGTAATTTGATATCCAAGATTTTGTTGGTTGAAGCAAGCAAAATAAAAACACAAAAAGCAACTTTATTTAGCTAATTTAATACACTTTATGACTCTAGGAGCAGCCTCACAAAAGATACTCACATTTAAGAATCTATTTTTGACTTTGCTTTTAATTACTTTCAATATTTATATGACCACTTATTAGAATTGTGCAGTTTATTTTTACTTAATCAAGTAATTAATTGACTAATAGTTGCAGCTGTAATTCACGTACTTAAACTTTATATGCCTTATCATAAACGGCAGATATCAGACAGCTATGTTGTCAACAAGCCCTGCAAATGAAGAAGACATGGTTTGTATTTACAGTAAATTAAAGAGTCCTATCTTGGTCAAGTTTATCCAGGGTTTTTAGTTAATTTGCAATCACATAATGTTGTTTTTTCCCTCCTTATGTGTTGCTAAAAAGAGGGGCTACAATAGTTTCTATGTACAATAGTATCTTATTTTATGGGCAGTTCAGTGACTCAGTGTACGAGTTCTTGGAGATACACTGTAGATTTAGAGGACGATGATACGCAGTGTGATAGTCCAGGGTCAGAGCTTGTTGCTGACACTGTGGAGGTTCCTCTCTGGCCACAGGTACACAGAATACGCACATAACCTTGGCAGATTTTCGTTAATGCAGTCACTAATCATTTCAGCAGTGGTTTGCATGCAGACTACATTATGAAACAGCTCGGAGAGGCTGAGAGCTGTGTTCGGCTGCTTGTGTCTTGCACAGATTTCAGTCTCTTCAATTCCTACGTACCGTGGAAAATGGCCTTTGGATGAAACAATGAATCAAAACTAGTGCTTGTAATGTGCACACGCTCTTCATAGCATACACCCACCACTACCACCACCACCACCACCTCCTTCTCATTCTCAGCTCCAAACCCAAACACACACGCACACACAGACTGAGATTGTGTGAGCCTATTTGAACAAGACGTAACGCAAATTAGATAGCGGCAAGAGCAGCAGCGGCATGGCTGGCCTGATTAAAATGGATGTATTTCTCCTCCACGGTTACTGTGATACCATGCTAGACCCAGATCCTCAGCTATATGAGGGAGGGGGCTGTGTGGGGGTGCGCTTGGTTCTTGAAGTGGGCGGAGTGGTGGACAGAGGGAGGAGGAGGAGTATACTGCAACCATTGCTGTTACTGGGGAAAATTGCATTACCATGACCTCCAGTGTGACAGCGTTTATAAAGCGCACAATGATCTACTATTTTGGGAGGTAGACGGTTCATTGCAGCTCCACGCCTGTTGAATCTATGGTTTCAAACCCACGGGGAGTACCAGCAGTTGAATAATCATCATATGGAGTAATTGAGATTCAAACTGACGCCTTCAGTTAATAGCTGTAACAAGATAATTGGCTCTTTAAGTTAATATAGACCTTTGATTAACTCATTTGAATGCACAACAGTGACTTAAACATTCAAGATGGTGTTCTAGGGTCACTGTCAGGTAAAAAGAAATCTGATTTCAAGGATTGCTGAAATTATTTTGAGAGTCATAATGAGAAAAACGTAGTTTTGGAAAAATAAACATTGTAAGAAAACATTTTTTGAATAATTTTGACTTTTTATCAGACATCAGTTTTGCTGTCTGACCGACTGCATACCCAGGGCAATAAAGAAAAAGAAGCCAAAATGGACCCAAACATCCTCACATAGAGTATACTTGTTTTCTGTTTGGCTCTGGATTCACCACATCATTTTTTGTGTTCGTTTTTTAAGTTTGAAAGAAATATAGCTGCCTCTTGCTCTTGAAAATTCTTAACTATGTGTTGTTAGTCATCATGAACTGATCTCGTGGCAATTTATGCAAAATGACAACAAAGAAGGATTCTGAAGGGAAAGAAGGAGTGACATTTTTCATGCCTTTGCAAGACAAAGTGGTGAAAGCTTTCTCAGTTCTTATTATGTGATAGCAGTGTACAGTTTGCCGAGTTCAGATTTTAAATGTCAGCCAAAAATCGAGTCTGACACTGCAGGGAAGAAGAGAATACTCTTGTACAGGTTTATATACTTCAGGTTACTATTGAAGTCTGTTATTGTGCTGATTGGATCAAAGTGCAGGGTGTGCAGTTTTCCAGACAGCAAGTCAATGGGGTTTCTGTGGAGACACTAAATGGTAACACTAGAGAGTACGCCCTTAAAGAAACAAAACACAAGAACACATCATCCTCTGCATATTGGCCTCTTGGTTACGGTGGCTTTGCATGTTGCACCCCTTGACTGCATCTCACATTTATGTTACACTATAAAGAACCATTTTGCAAACCGTCCTGCTGTTTTAGATTTCTAGATGTGTTTTTGAGTGCAGGGTGTCCCCCATGAGAACGGTTAGCGTAGGTGGTAAGTGCTCTCAAAGTGCCAGTGTTACATTAGCATTGTTAGGTAATGTTGAACAGTCTTGAATCAGTCAGCACTTAATCTGCATTACCACTGAATAGTAATGTAACTCTGGCAAAAATTCATGCAGAATAGATTAGTGTTTCCCACACAGAGATTTTACTTGGGCAGGCCGCCCAGGTATATTAACTGAATGCAAAGTTTATTTGGGGGCCCAATTTAGTGTTGTTTTTTTGTTTGTTTATCTATCCAAGAGAACAAGGACATCTGTGATCCATTAAATATGTGGAGTTCACACTGGACGCATAAGTGCCGCAGAGTGCCGTGATTTTCCGTGGACTGCTCGCTTCCTTTGGGCACCCATGTTTGCCAGTTTTCCTGTTCACACTGGGAGCAGTGCGGGGCTCCCTGGATGGGTCACGATACGCAAGAATAATTTAGATGTCTGCCTGGTGGTCTTTTCGCACACTGATAATCTAAGCGATATGAAGAATATATTATGTACGACCAACGATCTGATCCTGATCATGCTGTTCTCCTGGAATTTCAACTCCCCCAAATTTTGCCCTCCACCACGTGATCAAATTTAAAAATCTGCCAGTTCACTATATTTTAAAAAATAGCTGTTTGTGATTGTTTAAACTATGCTTGCCTTCTTGTTCCACGTATTTGTTAGTTGTAACTAAACAGAAAGCAAGAGCAGACGCACACAAGTGGACAGAGGTGTGATCAGAAAAGAGCATAATGAAGTAATGTGTGTGTGAAACTGATCGAAATATTCAGTAAATCTAAATATTGTGTAAAAGGTCACACAGATTTCTGCTTTGTCACATGCAGTAAACTATTTTTGTGCCTGCTGGTATTGTGTCAAAGGCTGTTGCCCCTACTCTTTCCTCCTACCTAAATCCAGACCAAACTTTATCTAAAACCCTGACCATGGAGGTGTGGCACTATGGGATACATCATTTAAACAGGAGGGAAACACAATTTGGCGGGGGGAACAGACTATGACACAACATTGGTCCTCTCCGTCGGCCACCACCACAAGTTTGTTTCCGCACTGTGGGAAGCGCTGCTCTCCCTGTCATCCGACTGTATGTCAGCGGTTATTTGTTTGGGTTGTGCTCATTTTGTTCTGATTAAAATGCAGGTATGTACGCTATGAGCCATTATGCTTTCATCGTGGCGATTGAAATGGTAATGTGGATGAAAGGTCAGTGTTCTCTCTATTCTGTGACATGACTGTGGTGCAAGTACAGCTGGTGTAGTCTTGGTTGAATGGAGGTCTGCAGGCTGTTGGCACTGTTGGCTGTGTATTTACCTCCTCCCGTGCAGTAAAGTTGGTAGACTCGCACTAGGCCTACCAACCAACACTCCTAATTAATCTTATAAGATCGATTATCTTCGACTGGAGCATCCTAGCTGGCTACATAGTGTGTAGAACCATAGATTTTATAATGTGGGCACAATTTAATGCATGCAGGAGTTGAGTTGTGTGTTGCTGCTTCAGTTAAAGGCCTGAAGCTCCTCAGGTTCAAATCAAATCAAACGGGAATGTTTCTCTCCCTTAAGGAGCTGCTGACCCACTTTAAACAGTTGGCTTCATAATGGCGTTTCAGTGACTAAATGCAGGTTTTAGAGGCTTTTTCCATTCTGACAAGAATAAAATTCTGGTGTAAATACCTGCAATCCTTATGGCCCGAAAAGGCGGAGGTTTTTTGTTAGTTGTTGTAATTGTCTCCTATTTTGGAAATCTAAAAGTTTTTACATGGAAACTTGTGACCTTTTTTTAAGAAAAGTAGTTGACCTCAGTGGCACAGTGACTCGACTGCATCTGTGACCTCTCCTGGGCTTTTATTATCACTGTGTGCTCCATTTACCCACCTGGGCAGACACAGTCCAGACTAAAGTCAGCGTCAAGGTCAGACAGTGTTATTTTAGGACCTGGAGTCATTACTACCTACAGTGGGACAGGCTGCACACGGCACTGCAAAAACACTACTTTCCAGTAAAGTTTTTCTTGATGAAGGGGAATTAAATGTTGGGACAGCTTTGTTTCTACTGTAATATAACTGTTCCAGTGTTCACCAAACTGAGAATTAAATGCACTTCGACTTAAGAGGACAGTTCATCCCAAAATTAAACATGTTTTTCCTCTTCCCTGTAGTGCTATTTATCGGACTAGATTGTTTTGGTGTGAGTTGCTGAGTGTTTGGAGATATTGGCTGTGGAGATGTCTGCCTTCTCTTGAATATAATAGAACTACATGGCAGACAGCAGTGCTCAAAGCGCGAAAAAAAATCATCATCTGGTCATTCAAGATAATCCACAGACCTTGTTATGAGCAATTTCATGAGGGAGCTATTTTCTCTCCACTGAACTACAGTCGCCAACTGTATCACCGTGCAGAGGGAGGCGTGCATCTACTTGTGGGCATGTGACAGCACGAGATATAAACATTAATGGTGTCCTTCTCAACTGAGCTGTAACGTGAGCTAGCTCAGTGGTGCATTATCAACCCAACCACCCATACAGCAACTGATAGGGCCCTACAGAATTAAATTGTATCCCCACACACTGAAGATAGCTCTGGAAGTTTCCTACCTGTCACAGCACAAGTGAATGAATCACAAGCGTTCTCTGTTCTGTTACTGCTAAAGCAGCATAGTCTTCTCAAATTCCTTTTTAAGTGTGTCTCTCTGAATTGGCAGTGCAGTATCCATAAATTGAATCCCAGATGGTCTCTTTTTTTTTTAAAACATCTAAGCTGGTGTTGGCTTCTCAACACACTATCTGCCTCCTTGACCCCCCTACCAGCTAACCTTTTTAAAGAGCTTCAGCCATCTTTGGGATCAACTATGCTGATTATGGTCAATTTATCACTTACGACCTCTCTGTCTCGACTAGCTTCACGGCCGCTGTGGTTGAACCTCTACTAAAGAAACCACACCTTGATCAGAGCCTCAGAAATTATAAAGAAGTCCATAACCTTCCATTTTTTTCAAAAGAGCCCACATTTTAAAGCCATCTTTTTGAACTTTTTCAATCTGCTCTCAAGGCCTGTCACTTCTCTGAAACTGCACTTCAAATGGTAAATGATCTTCTGCCTACTGTGGATTCAGTTTCCACCTCTGTGCTTCTATTGCTGGATCTCGGCGCGGCTTTTGACACCATAGTTCACTGTATGCTCCTAGACGGACTAGAAAATCAATTCCTCGTCTCGGGCCTATTGTAAGAAACACTAAGAAGAGTCAATATTAGATAGCTATTGATTGATGACTACTCAATCTGCCAAACACTTAGCTGATTAATCAGCCAACTGTTTGGCTTATAACAGTGGAAAATGGTGAAAACTGCCCATTGAAAGATCCAAAGAGCCCTATAGGACATCTTCAAATGTCTTGTCTAAACAATAGTTTAAGACCAAAAGAGATTCAGTTTAGTCATTAAGGCAACTGCAGGAAAGCAGGAAATCTTTGCATTTGAGACGCTGGGGTACATTTTTGGCATGCATCCTTGAAAATAACTTCAAATGATGAATCAGTTTCCAAACTGTTGCTGATATAAGATTCTGTTGATTGACTTATAGATGAATGAACTTAGGGTTTCAGCTCTACATCCAGTTGTCAGTGTGTAGATGATTCCTTAGTGGAGCGACGCTTTTATTTTTCTTCCCACTCATGACCTACATATCGTTGATCTACCATGCTGATTAAATCTGCCAGTTTATTTTTCTCCTGCTTAGTACCTTTCTTTGACTAAGCTATCAGCCTAGTGATTTCAACACGTCAAAAATCAGACGTGGTGTTACATGGTTTTAAATGATGGAGAAAAATATCCTACTAGGTTCTGTTTTTCTTTTCCTCTGTGTACATCTGATGTCCTTCAGAGGACAGCTGAACAGATGTTACCCAGGAGACATTTTCAGGACACTGAGGTTTAGTCCTCCACTAAAATATTGATGTCACTTCACATTCAGTTGCGAATGCAAACACAGTGATGTGAGCTCCGACATCAGCGGTGTGTGTTTCTGTGTGCTTGAACAAAATACTATTCACTGAAGGTTTTTATTTCCTTTCCGCTTTGTTTATAGAGCTGTATGGATGATACTGTTTCAGATCAACAGCCAGCAATACCCAACTGTTGTAGCAGAGGTGCAGCTTTGAAAATGTAAAGCATGTTGGTAAAGAATTTCTGTGGAAATCCACCACGTAGAGCTGGCGTATCTCTAGAGGGGCTCAGCGGTGGCTGAGATCTGCTCTGAGTGCCAGCTATTCTCGTGGAAATAACAATCTGTTTTGAAATTAAAGCACTGCGGGGAATCTTGCTAGGACTAAATAAAAAGCAAATTAAATAAGTGACTGTAATCACTTCAGTTTATCACACACTCCCTCTGTGTCTCTCTTCCTCTGTAGGTACAAAGACAGAATGTGAGGCCAACCAGTTTCAGTGTGGAAACGGTCGCTGCATCCCGTCCGTCTGGCAGTGTGACGGAGACGAGGACTGCACCGACGGCAGTGACGAGAACTCCTGTGGTGAGTTGCTTAACACACACGGCTGTTGCACACCACACACGTGCTCTGAGCAGTGAGTACTCCATCACTGAGAACATTGGGCACACATGCATGTACACAAATAATAGGAAACAAACAAGATTAACAAATGACTGCAGGGGAATGTGTTTGTGTTGAGTTAAAGGGATAGTTTGGATATTTTAAAGTGGGGTTGTATGCGGTAGATTGGTAGATTTTCACCACTTTACCTTGCCCTCAGACAGCGATTTCCAACAGGGAACTGAAGCTGTTATACTGCTCTTTGTAAAGCCAGGCTCCATTTAGAAAAGCGGTCATTTTAACTTTGCTGAACACGGGGGCTGCTGGTCTACCGCTGCCTCGATCAGTCAGTTTCTGTTATTGTGTGTCTTGTGTTTAAAGGGTTAGTTCAGATTCACCAAAGTTGTACAAGAATACAAACAAAGGGACTGAGGCAGTGACAGATCAGCAGCCCCCGTGTTCAGTGAAGTTAAAATGATTGGTTTTGTCAGTGCAGTCTGGTGGCTCGGATAATAAATCAAAAATTTTGTTAGTTTGGTTCTGGCCACTTGACATGCTGCTGTGTTGTGCCATGGCCTATTCAAGTGCCGGAATTTGGTATTTACGTGACAACGCCTGAATGCAACACAGGCTCCAATCCCATTCAGTGTGTGTGCTGTGCTACACTGCTGTGTGAGTGGCGTGTTTGACTGTGCGTAACAGCAGCAGCAGTTGTTTACACACTGTCCATAACAATAACTCTGTCAGGTAGCAAACTGCGTTGTGTTCGGGGCGGGCTTGGTTATAACTGTTGCTTACTTTGATCGGGTTCGGTCAGGAAAATGCGGCCCAGGCCTCGCTCTAGTGTGCTCACCTGTGTGTGCGCACATGTCTGTTTGTGTGTGTGTGGGGTGGAACTCCACCATGCACAATAGAGAGCAGAGGAGAATTGTAAACGCGACAAGGTATAGACCTGTTATATAGGAAAGGTAACCTTAAATGACTTCTGTTGTGATCTGGTGCTATATAGAAAATAAAATTAACTTGACCTTAAAGGGGGAGCGGGGCACCCCCCTAATATAATGGTAGGGGAAACACTGCTGCTTCTCTAAACTTGGGGCATGCTGACCGTCATCTACTGTAGATATACACTGACAATGGATAGGTACCTCACACAACCCCACCTCAAAAGATCAAACTATTCCTTTTAAGCAACGTCAGTGAATGAATAGTTAGCTACATTCAGAGACAATTTACCTCAGTGCCTAAGTATAACACCGTCATTACAGTCTGAACTTCACGTCAGATCTCTGTTTTAAGACAATCAGGTCAGCAGACCCTTCATAGCCTCTCTTTTCCCTCACCAGTTACTCAGATACATAACTTCTGTTTTATTTATCATATTAAGGGTAAGTCTAGCTATTGTTTTTATTTTTTTTAATGTTAGCAGATCTAAACGAAATGACCCAAACCAGCAGTGAATTGACCCGACTAATAAGTTGTATGTGTTAGTGTGCATCCATATAAGTCTCATGTATCTCATTAATCTGTGCCATAGAGCTCCATTGTTGTCCAGAAACTATTAAAAACACATTAGTGCGCCACACTGTTGCACTTGGTGACATGTTTCTTCATTACCATGGAGGCTTTATGTTGGATTAAGTCAAAATAAATTACGCTGTCCTGCTTCTATATACAATTACTAGAGAATCAAATGTGTTTTAATCCACGGCTGAAAATAGTCCCCATCAAATGCAACATTTACTCCTGCTT
>JAPZEB010000011.1:3633514-3655487 GCA_029783705.1 Chaetodon striatus | reverse complement strand
ATCAAATGCAACATTTACTCCTGCTTGATCAAAAACTACCATATAGTTACAATGCCCAGCTGTTTTAGGAAATTACTGATTGTAAAGATTTATGTCTTTAGTTTGTAAAGATTTATGTCTTTAGTAGGAGCCATGAACAGGGGGAAGTCAGAGTGTGGAGAGAGGCGCTAACACATGTTTGTTTTGGTTATTTCATAGGATTTTGATGACAATAATTAGAATAAAACAACATCCTTATCCTTTTTAACTTCATCATAAATGCCTTTTCTCACATATTAGCCTCCTCAAAGTTGTGACAACCCATCACAATACTGGGTGTTACTGTTGGTGCTATTCTTTCTGTGTGGATCAGTTGCCATCTCCATTGCTGCTGTGGTGTACGTGGGCTGTGAATGTATTGTATTTACACTGTTAATGTGGCCTTTGATGGAGTGTGGGCGAATTGATGACAATCCATCTTGGTTACAATTGAGCATGGTTTCCTGCCAAAGCGAACAATATGTAAATGAAGTTGGAAATGGAGTCTGACTTGTATCTTGAAAGGTCACCTCACAGGGTGCCAGATTAGCTTTTCACATTGGTGGGACTGTTGCCAGTTGTTTTTCTTTCTCTCCAGTTACATGCTCTGGCATTCAGTTTGGTTGCACCCAAAAAATTAGAGTATTTAACTTCTTTAAGCCTGCCTTCCTCACCATTACCACCAGCTTTGCCTTGTAGCCAAAACAGGTGCAAATATCTGTTAAGCAGCAATACATTGCAGGAAACTAATTTAAAGCATTTTCATAAAATAATCTGCTGCACCCCAACTTTATCTAGAGGGCAATATTAATATCCAGGACTCACAATGTTACTCAGTGCTTTTGTGCTGGTCAGAAACCTTGAGATAAATACAGCTGCACTCGGCTATGACTGATCTGTACCTCTGGCCTTGAATAATTTTCTTCCAAAGCTTTAGGACTGCAAATCATGATACCTTTATTTGGTGGCTTATCTATTATTTTTCCAAATTCATTTTGCCTATAAATAGTCAGTAAGGTAATCACAATGATGTGTTTAGATAGCTTCTTTTCACCTACCAGCTGTCCAGAACCAAAAGAGATTCAGTTGATGGTGATTCGTCTTTGGGTGGGTGTTTGCACATGCAATGTCATGTAGAGCACATTTTAGTAGCCTACTAATGCAAATGGTGATATTCCAACTGTAGCATCTGCTATCTTGCCCTTTTAAGGGGGATATGTTGGTCTTATACCAAACTTTTCAGTCGATTTTACTGTCATAAAATTCAGTCTGAGCAGCCTCAAGTGTCTGTTTCTTGTCTTTACATGTTGATAAAGTCAGACATGTTTAATATCTCAAGTTTTTAGGCTTGGCTCATGGAAACACTTAAGTTAAATAATGTAGACATTGTCAACAACTAATGGCTGCACTCTTTCCAGTACCAAACAGGTAGACAGTAGACATGAAGAGGACTAAAGGGAAGCGCAAAAATGTGGTCAAATCTTGTTTCTCTTGGACTGTGGAAAAAAAGAAACTAGGGGAGTTTGGGAACAGGAGTCCGTGTATAATTCTGTGTGTATCTGATTCACCGACGGGCACTTATTTTAATGAGAAATCTTCATCTCATTCCTGCAGTCCCCTTCCAAAAAATAGCCCAGCTAACCAACAGAGGCTGATAGTGTGTTGATGTGACAAAATCTAAAATATAGACTTAAATACAGTTTATCTTTATGGATTATATTGCTGCCGAAATAAAAACTGTCAACATGTGACACCTTTCATATTGAGTTTCTAGAGTTATGTGTCTTTACATGTAAGGTATTGTTAAAATGTCATATCTTAAAGGGAGTTTGGCGTAAAATTTTCCACCAGCTTTGTGATGGGAAATGATCTCAAATGGAATCTAGTAGTAGTCTTGTAAATACTGACCCTACAAGATCCCTAGTCATGGCAAAATTATAGTGTGTGACTAAAACCTCACATTGTCTTTAGATGTGAGAGGGTGTCAGATTGTAGTCTTTTAAAATTATTTTCAAAATTCTTTTGAAAGGTTCCTATGCTTTAACAGTATTGAATATCGTGAGCACTTTCATTACAGTTTCCAGTGTATTAAATCACTCATGAACCCTCTGAAAATTTTAAAAGTACCTTGCTTTTTTTCTCACTGATTACATCAGAAAAACAGTGTCTTTATAAACCACAAACACACACGGCATGAAATCAAAATCAGTCTGTTGCACACACATCCATTGCCTTCATCATACGCGTACATGCTGCACAAATGTTGGCACATGTTCGTACATCTTCACATTGTGACACATAGATGTGACATGACATTCACAACCCGCCATGTTAACTTGGCCCCACCAGGAGACTTCCCAGCGTCCCTTGAGACAGAATGACCTGGTGATGGGAAGGTAGCAGATAGAGCAGAGCTAAATATGGATACGACAGAGACGTGCATGTGCGTGTCCAATACATTTCGAATCTTACTCCATTTTCTTATGTCCCTCATCTATCTGGGTCATATGCGACTGGGAGGGAGGAAAGAACAAGTGAAGGAAATGAGTGCAGAAAAAGGAAGAAAACAAGGGATGGAGGGGGAGAATAAGAACAGCTGATCATACTGCAGGGCAATATAAGAGAAAATAATCCTGATAACCAGAAGACCCCCTCAGATATAAATAAACTGGATATCCTGCAGGGAATTAATTGAAGTGGGTAGCAGATGATTTGCCTGTACTTTTGAAGGCACACACTAAATTTCCACGGCAGCTACTGTACTACTTGCAGTTTTTTCAAAATAAACATCTATTAGAAATGGGAGTGTAGGAGCTACTTAAGCACATACTTATATTTGGTAAAAATGTCTGATATGACATCATAGATTCTGATAGTTTGCACAACACTTTCTGAATATTTTGAACAGTGTATAGTCGTAGACTATGCCATGGTATTCTTTATATTAATGTCTGTGTTAGAAGACAAGCATAAGTTATTTACAGCAAGTATGGTGCCGTAAGGCAGTTTAGTGACACAACAAAAGGAAATTGTTGACAACCTCATGTGTAAAGACGACATGAGGTCTGTTGGTTTGGATCGTTTTAAATTTTTGATTGTGTGGTGCAGTGTTAAACTGTATAATAACGGATAACACAGTGAGAATATACAGAAATAGGACATGAAGTCAGAATTAGGGATGTTCCTAGCGACTTATTTCCCTGTCGACCAGACGAAAAGTTTAACTAAGGCTAGTCAATTCTTCAAAAAATAAAAAGGAAAATACTCATAAAACAGTCAAAGTTTAGCATACAACATATTGCATTAACTTTCTGAAGGCTTTACCTTCAACAAAGTTAAGCATATCTTGCGAGTTCATTGTCATGATGAGCTGCGTTCTCTTCTCAGACCAGGTGGGATCACAGCGTCTCCAGGTAAACGATTGGTCTGAGTGTGGCGAGCACTGCTAGCAGCAGCAGCTGTCGTTCCGTGCAGCTTAACATCCAAATGCTTGAGTTGAATGTGGTTGCCCATTGCTCCAGTCGAGTGATTATGTGCCAGTTTTTTCTGACACAGCCTAAATGCTACCTTGTTTTTATTTTCTAGATCAAAGTACTGTCAAACCGTGCTGGTTTTGTGAGAGGATATCTCTCCAATTTCCCACCGTGCTGTTTTAAAACTCCAGTCTTCTGGAGAGATGAGCAGAGTTTGTGTCAGCAGCAGCTCAGCTCGCAGCCCTCCCCCGACCCGCCTGGATGTCCTGTGTCAGCCAAAGAGCATCAGAAAACCACTGATTTTTACGGTGAAACTGCTTTAGTCAGGTGTTTTTACTGGTTTTGATTAGAGAGTTTGTTTTGGAGAGGATATTGCGGAAAATTCGGCACCAAGTCAAAACCTCATGAAAAATGAACACTGAAGGAATCCTAAAATATGACAGTGATCCCATGCCACTTCATGACATCATCAAACTCTTCCCCAACCCCTCACCCAGCTGGATATTGTATGCACATGCGGAAAACACTAAATACTGTCAAATGGACTGAGCTAAAAGTGATTGGCGATTAGAAAAACTCGGACTCAGAACAAATTTATCCAGACAGGAGGTAAACATCGAGGGTGTCGAATTTGCATCAACTGCCAATCAAATCAGGAACAGGTTAGTGACTTTTCTTTTGGTGACAGCGAAGTGATGATTGACTAAAATGGATTTTGGCCCTCTGCCCATAATCGCTTTCACCCCTTCACTCTGCTTCACAGCCGCTGACATTTTGTTGCATTTGAGTGTCCGTCTGTTATTCAGTCAGTGGGAGATCAGAGCTGCTTTGACTTTCAACCCAGACAGAACTGAGACGTGTAAAAGATGAGAAACAAAAATTAATTCATAAAAGAAGGTTGGTAATGAGGCCCGCTGCGACTTGCTGCTGTTGTGGCTCAAATTGAAGTTGGTTGTTTTTTGAGTGCGTATTTGTATTCTGGTCAGAGAGACCGAGGAGAGGCCTCAAGGAAACACGAAAGCCCCTGCGAAGAGATGGGGGTGCTGAAAGTGGAGGTGTTTGTGTTGCGTTAAAGACAGTTTTTGAAAATCCTCAAACAGTTTGCCTTAAAACATTTATTTTTTCAGTGTTGCCTCATTTCTTCCTTGCTTCTTCTTCTTCTTTTCCCCTCTTTTTCCTGTTTCCTTGATTTGCACAAGGCAAACATCCTGAAGATGTGGCAAAATGATTCATCATTTAACATCAAAATTGCGATTGCAAATTAAAAGGCAAATTGCAAGAGCCGTGATTCTAATTAGAACCTGTATAATTAAAGGTCTCTTAATAAGCTGTAGGAGGTGAAAGGTTTAGCCTAGTTGGAGGCTCTTACTTCTGCTGGCTCAGGATATACCGTTGCAGACCCATTTATTCACCTGTTCGCTGAAACACAACAAAGAGACTCTTAGCTGTCAATTTTAAGATAGGAAACTAGTAAGTAGCTCAGTACTTGAGTCAAAATGGCTGTCGGCTTGTGAACAGAGTTGTAAGAATCTCCCATTAAACTTAAGTAGGACTGGGCTATTTTATATGATGTATTATTCAGCTTTGTTACAATTCACAATATAGTATATGCCCATTTTGAAATCTCCTAAACTACTGTAGACTACTGCAATACTGAACTACAAAATAAACGATTACGAGAAAGTAAATGAAGTGCTGTTATGATAAAGTAAAGTAAAAAGTTATGCTGTTAATAAAAGTAAAATAAAGTACTGTTACAAAAAAGTTAAGTATAATACTGTTATAATAAAGTTAAATAAGGTAGTTATATTAACCTCCTGAGACCCTTTGTCCTCATATGAGGACATCACATTTTGGGTTTAGTTGACCTTATACTTCATTCTGCTTAACTCGGACCTGTTGTCCTCATTTGTGGACGCTTTTTTGTGCCATCTAGTGGTAGTAAGACCACAATACACTAAACCATGTAAAAACCAGATGGCAGCCATCTCTGCCAAGTCAGTCTGCAGCCGATCCCAAGACAAAAGTGGACAAAGTCCAAAACCTGATAAGATTTTCTGTTTTAAACTTGTTTATTTATGATTCATAATTTTCATAGTTTGATATGGCAACAAATTTGACCAATTCTAGCAACAGTAACAAACTAAGACACTGTTAATTAGGAAGTACTCATTTGAGGACATTAGGACTGTATCATCTTGTTTGAGGACATTGGGACTTAATTATTGTTGACAGTGTTTAGTTTTTTATACCTATCAGGTCCTACTTATCCCAAATAGCTAGGAGGAATTTAAAGAGAATGCCAAACAGAATTTGGGGTCTCAGGAGGATAAAGTTAAATAAATTACTACTACAATAAAGTTAAATACAGGAATGTTATAAGGAAATAAACCAAAATGGAACCATTCGTGTTTTTATTTTGAAGCACCTGCCTCTTAACAGGCAGGAAATGTTGATATTTTTACTGTGAACTTGTAAGGGATGGGCAGGGTAGTGTGTGTAATGTATTGTATGTATGCTGGTGGCTCTGAAAAAAATTGTGACAATTTATACTTGATTTTTGCAATATAGTCATTTTATACATCCCACATGGAACATACCATATATAAAGTATAATCAATACATCAGCCACCCCTTACTTTTAGGCCCTGTGAAGCTAACTTCAATATTAGCTTAGTAGCTTAAGTAGTCATGTCAATATTGTTATTAGGGCAGAGCTTTTCAAATCTGAGGGGTCACAATATGATGAACAGGATAGGAAACCAAAAAAAAACATTTCTGAAACACAATGTTTTTCCCCAGACTTTAACCTCATCTTTTTCCCGCTTATTAACGGGCCATTTTATCTCCTTAAGGCTCTGAAAATTATTCAGTAAATCAATTTGAGAAGGAAAAATTCCTTGGCTAACTGGTCACAGTTCATTGACATCTTCAACTTGGCTTTTCACAGATGGCAGTGCAGCTGTTTTCAATAAATAATTCCATGATTACAGGTGGTTATTTTTCACTCAGCCCTACTTGGAGATGGCCCTGACTTGCAGGTCATCAGTTTTTTTTCTTAATCCTGTATTCTTTTGCCGTGCTCATTTGTAAAGCAAGAATTCTCAGCAAATATAATCTAACTCATGGTCAAGACTGGAGTTTATTTTTTCACTTCTAATTTCACTTTATCTGTTAACTGTGTTTTCTATTTTCCTCCTTTGATGGAAAATGAATGCAGCAGTCAAATCTCCAGAGGAAAGTTTTGAATGCATTTTTAATGCAAATGTGGAGTTTGGGCTCTGCTTAATCAGTCCGCAACAAATTGTATACTCGTGACCTTTTCACCTGATAAAGAAAGAAACTCAGGTTTTGTGTATTGCAATTCATATTCATGAGGAGTGCGAGTATGGTTTCGGTCTTTTCCCCTTCTCTTCCTATTATTTGTGTCTTTCTATTTCTTTCATTAAAGAACACGAAGCCTGTCTCTATATAATAAATCTGTCTCTTTTTTTACCTCCCAATCCAGTTAGAAAGACTTGTATGGAGGTGGACTTCGTGTGTCGCAATGGCCAGTGTGTCCCGAAGAGATGGCACTGTGATGGGGAGCCTGACTGCGAGGACGGGTCTGACGAGAGCGTCGAAATCTGCCGTGAGTAGAAGGTTTCCTCTTTGACTAACATTGCACAGGATTTAAGTCTGTTCAGAGCTTGTCATAACACAAACTTGTTCACCACAACACACTTAAAATATATTTCACTGCCAAAGTATTTCTTGAAATTTTGATGCACAAACTTCTATGACAAACTTAAGAACTTTATACTTGCTTCAAGGTAGTAATGTGTCTTCATATTTAAACAGTAACATAGGAGTGGACATAACTTGACGGTGCGGATCACCTGTTACATTATATTGCGGTAGATTTTGCTCAGATGCATAGAATGTGGGCAGATACTTTGTTACTGCGTATATGCGGTTGGTAAAAACTCAAACCTCAGTGAAAGAGGGACCTTGTAAACGTAACCTTAGAGTGCGCTGCTTTTCAGCAGTCAATTTTTCTTATGTTGGAGCCTTTAACAAACACCTAAATGAACCAACTACACTATCGTGCCATCTAAAAATGTTCGGTATGCTGTTTTAAAGAGAGTCCAACATT
This sequence comes from Chaetodon striatus, assembly GCA_029783705.1. Classification (NCBI taxonomy): domain Eukaryota; kingdom Metazoa; phylum Chordata; class Actinopteri; order Chaetodontiformes; family Chaetodontidae; genus Chaetodon; species Chaetodon striatus. The sequence continues at coordinate 3,647,861 of JAPZEB010000011.1, read as the reverse complement.
ATTCTATACTTTGAAATGGTGCATTTGTTGAAGACCTTTTTCATCCATGGCTTGTGGAATTTGAGTCAAAATGAACTACATATTGAGTTGTGAATGTAACCTACTGCAACATTGTGGTTCATTGATGTGTTTGTAATACTTTCGGATACCAGTGGAGCTCTGTGGCAAAGAGGAATTAGATTTATCAGGCCTTGGACGCACACACACATTATTTGTTAGTAAGATGCATTCATTGTTGGTTTGTGCTTTCATGGGATTTGTGCCCTCAAGAAAAATTTTGAATATCTTCAATATCATTCTTCAAGTAAAAAAAATCAAGCACCTCAAACGTGCCAATTAACCTCTAAAAATTCACATTAACTGACACCTTAGAGAACATGGCTGCACAAAGGTCAGCTACTCCAATAGGTACGTTCAGGGCAGCAAAACGCATAAATAGAGATTAACAACAATGTGAAACCAGGACATGTACACATGTGTCCCCCAGGAGGTAAGGCAGTGAGAGCAGCCTTAATTACTGCAGACTCTGACTGCAGTGAAAAACATGGCTCATACCAAAGCAATAAATAGCGAGGACAAACTGATCTATCCAATCTCTTTTGGCTCACATCTTTGTGTCACAGATTTGTCGTAAATATCATGGCGAGGGCACTGTTGGCTAATTAATCTGGAAGTGCAGTTGCTTGGTATTGAGAGCTGACGTTAGGTGTTTGCTTGCTATAAGTTGTCAAAGATGTATCAGACACAATGAGCCTTTATATAAAAAGCATCACACTTCTACTAGCAGTGGGTAGTTTATAAATACATATACTGTCAGAAAGCTCTTTAGGTTAAGGTTTGCTTGTATTGTTTGTCCTGGATGAGACTGAAGTGGAGACAGCCATGCATGAGTATTTGCTGAACAGTAAAAAAATATCTGAGCATAAATATTCATTCTTCTTTATCCTGTTAGAGTAATCTCCCAAGGGCCCACTTACGATAGTCGCTTTTCCTGGGGCTCTCAACTTACCAAACCTCAGTTCCTAGGTCATGTGATTATACCTAAGCCTTCCATTCACTGATGAAAACTGAGAAATGCTAGCAAGTAGACCCTTCTAGTAAGATTTTAATTCGGTTAAACTGCCTCAATGTTTCAAGGCACATAGACTTCCATTTTATACTGTTTTATACTTATACTCCGCTGTATTTCATATAGATATTGTACTTTTTATTCTTACTCAGGGCTCAACACTTTTGGTTGCCGAAACTGAAAATATGGTTACCATTTTTAGTCAGACTATTTTGAGTAATTAAGATACTTTGCAGTTATACGTTGGCCTAATAAGGAAAATGTGACAAACAAATGTATAAAACTCTTATACGCCTAACAAACTTCTTTGTAGTTTGTATTTTATCTGATCTTTTCCTTTTTGTTTTTCAGTCAGGTTCATTGTCAGTTGAATTAGTTTGCACATTTGTTTGTGATGTTGATGGGTTAGTTGAAGTCCTCACCTCCCTTTTTTTAAAGAAAAAAAAAAAAGTGATCAGCTTTGCCATTGTCTATAAAACATGCTTGTGTGTTAGGGTTGCATATTTTGCCATGTGCTGTCCCTATTTTTATAGAAGAATTGGTTGCCAATTTCTTAAAATGGTTGCAGACAACAACCTGGCAAGCCTTACTGTTTTCCACTACTTAAAAACCATTAGAGCCCACTAACATCTGGCTTTTGTATTTAATGGGAAAGGTTAAAATTGACACCTGGGTGGGAGTGCTAATTTTAGCGTCTTTGATGTTGCAATGCAATGATGAAGACGTTTGTCTTGGCCCAAGCAGTGCTCACACATCATCCCAAGTTTAGTCAGCAGAGTTTCAGAAACGCACTAAATAAGAAAGAGATATACTGAAGTAACTACTGCAAGATTTTCACTGACCCCTGTGGTGCTTTCTACTGTTTACTAACCTGTTTTCAGCTAAACATAACACTGTGTAAAAAAACAAAACAAAAAAAAAAACAAAGACATACTTATTTACTGTCTGCAAAGCTGTGTACTCGGCTCTGGTCTGCCATATAGTCTATTTCCTATTTTTAATGGGTTTTCCAGCATTTGAAAGACCCACACACACACACACACGCTCATTTGGGTGGAAAAAGGGTATTCTCTACTACATTTTTTTTTTACCGCTGTGGTTACTCATTTCTTACAGACTCAGATTTTACACCCTTATAAAATGTAATGCATTATTGATAAATTAACGTAGCCAACAGTACATAAAGTGGTTAAAAACAGCTCCTAATCAACAAGCTCACAGTATACATAAGGTTTCAGTAAACTTCTTCTACCAGTGAGATAATATATTGTGAAAAGTTTTTCCTCGAGGTTGAAAACAGTGCAAGACATCTGGCTGATGACTATTCAAGTAGGCTTAGCAACCAGCTGCAGAGTTTCCTGACCATCTGAGTGCTTAGTAGAGATTTCCCGCTGTTTTTAGCTGCATCTCACTATTGCAGAAATTCAGTGAGGCACTTAAAAGCAGCGAGAGGGGGCTCCCCTGTGAGCAGCCCTGTCAAATAAATAAGTTGTTTAAATGGAACTAAGGAGAGCTGCTGAGCTTTAAATGCTATAGCTGTGATGTGAGGTTTCGCGGAGGTGCTCGGCGGAATCAAAGAGATGCAAGATGATGGAAAGTATTTATGCTGAAGGTGTTTTTAATGAGAATTTCTCGTCTGCGCTGCCTTCAAATTGCCGTTGTAAAGACAAATGGACTATGGTGTCTCCTCAGGTACAGAGATAAACATCAGAGGGAAGATGAAGCCACTTCATCAATGCATGTTGGTTTGATGTTCACTGCTTCCTGAAATCTTCCTGAATGCTTAAAGCAAGTCAACTAAAGAAAGATAGGTATCTTTCATCCATGATACTCCAAGTAACCGCTGAACCTCAGGTCTAGGATGAAACCAGTATCAGTGGAGGACAAAGAACAAAGGCTCACTTGAGGGTTGATGAGACATTGAACACTTTATGTAAATAGCAGTTAGCAGTAGAAAAGACAAACTGTCAGCAACTATTTGTCAAACCCATTTCAGTAGTATTTTTTTTTTTTCCCCCGTAGGTGTGTAGGCTTTACTGTGTGCCAGTGCAGCACACAGCTGAGGGCAATTTGAAACTAAACAAATTCTTGCTGTTTTGTACAAAATCAAACAAAAGTCATCTTTGCACACCTCACAAGGAGACATTTCTGTTTGCTGCTGCCTGTTATTAGATTAAATAGTTATTCATTTCTTAGACTGCACTGTAACTTTTATTATTCAAATATTTGTATTGCTTCTAACTGCACTGGAACCTTTATTTTCGTATTTTATACCTGTCTTTGTACATTTAAACTTTCTATTTTCTGTTCTGCAGTTCTCTCATGAATTGTATTTAAATGTTCTTTTATAACGTTTCTTTTGCACCTTGTCTTGATGCTATTGATGTTTTATGTAGAGCACTTTGAATTGCTTTGTTGCTGAAATGTGCTTTATAAATAATCTTGCCTTGCCTTACCTGTTTACAGAAAGGTTCATAGGGAATACAATGAAAGAGGAAAAAATCAGCAGTAGGCTGTTACTTTTAAATAATAAATAGTTTCAGTACAGCCTTACTGATAAGGCATCTCATTAAACAAGTGACAGTGAACACACAGTTGGAGATGAACCGGTGACTTTGGTCATCATACCCAATAAAGTTAAAAGGTAATGATCCTTTATCAGTGTCCCAAAAAAGTGGAAAAACGAAAACAAAATATGATCAATAACTACTAGAGATGCACTAATTGATAGGGCAGTGACCGTATCAGCTCATTTTCAGCTGTATCTTCTGTGACCGTTACCACCTGGTCAATCTGAGATGGGGATGCACCAGTTTATCGGCTGATATTTGCCTTGCTAATTGCCATCAGCCTTTCGGCAAAGAAGACCTTTGCCGATGACAGTGACCGATGTTTCTCTTGTTGTGTCACTTCAACATTCTGCTTTAAAGCAGGGCTCGAGACGAAGAGGGACAACAGAAAATGTGTTTTGGATGAACACATCTTTCCCGAGTAACCTTCGGGGTGAAAAGACACAGTAAATGCACTATCGACATGTTAGGGGATTTTCTATTTTAATGACAATGATACACTATAAACAACAAATCCATGTTGACATTGGCAAGAGGAGAGCTACTTAACATTGGGTGTTAGCATCTGACTGCCAGAGCTAACTGCTAACAGAGTTGCATTGAGTTACATTATGATGTGTTAAACCTCTATTCAGTAAAAATGAGTATTGAGTGAAGGTACATTAGTATTTGGCGAAGATGAATTATAAGTTATAAACATTGGTACTGGCCCTCGGCTAAATCATTTTTAGTCTATATTGAGGAGATGCCAGTCTTGATGATACGTTAAGATGTGTACTGGGACGTACCAACAGTAAATTCCAAGATGGGCTATGTAAGATCACTGAATACAATATCTCCAAAAAAGAAGTATAAATAGGTCAGCAATACAGTCAAATCTTCAAAACAAAATGGAGGAACTGCTCCACAGAACAAAATAAATACTGACCAAGGATAAGCAAAGGGTGTGACTCTTGATAACAAAGTAAATCAGTGAAGCAATAGAGAAGGTTACACAATTGATCCATGCAGAGCATGACATGTCATTGTGGGATTTGATTTAAAGTTTTTGGATATCCTTTTTAATTTATTATCAATGATTAAAAGGTATTTTACTAAGCCCTTAGCTGATAGATTGACTTTACAGACTGGACCCACTTTGTTAATAGAAGTACCAGATGATGAAGTGCTTCCCTCCAAGAATAATGATTTGGAATATTTCCTAATATTGAAGGTCTTGGGTTTATTTTTAGGAAGGCACCAGCAGGAGTTTTGTGTGAAAGGTAGGAGAGAATAGATGGAAAAGAAGATTAAGAACAAATTAAAAAAAAAATTATATAAGCGATTCTTGAGTCAGACGGTGAATATAAAGTAGAACCTGGGAGTTATCCACACTTCATCTCAGTGTTTGTGAAGTGCTGTTTGCTGGGAAAGCAGAGGTGTGTGCGACAGGGTTATACTCCAGCTGTTTTTACACAGCAGTCCTCTTTGGTTTCTGCTGCAGCGTGTCAACACAGCAGGTTGAGTGCACAAACCCGAAAAACAAGGCAAAAATAAATTCTTCACCTCCTGGCAGAAAAGAAAACAACACTACATCTTCGAGTCGGGGCAAATCCCTCCTGCACTCTTGGATGGGGATCTGTGGTGCTCTCTGCCAAAATGAGAGTGGTGCAGTTTGGGGAGTCGCTCAAGTACCGGAGTTATTCAAAGCCGTGGGCTGTGTGGTGTTGCCAAGACCTTTCTGGGGTTTTAGTGTTATAAAGTTTGAGTTTATCACCCTGTCCTTTGTGTGATCCAGCCTTTATCGCACGAGACTCAGCTGACCACCTGCTTGGCACCACTTAGGTGATAAAAGTCCTGAAGGGGCAGAGCATGACTTCATTGTTAAACCTTGTTACTTTTATTAAATCTTTATTAACCGAGTTATTACATGACAGTGTGTGGCTTAGCCAACAGTTTCAATGAGACAAGTTAAAACAGGCAACTACTTGCAACGCGCCATTCTGCAAGGTTCTGAAAACCTCCCATTTCACACCAATCCAACTAGATGAGAAGGTGTCTCATCTCTATGCAGCCCCTCTCTGTTCTTCCATTCTGAATTTCCAGCTTTTCAGGCTTAATTTGTGGCTGAATATAATTTGTAGCTTATGAATGGGGATGGTAGTGGGTTGTGAGATACTGGCTACAGATGCATTTATAGTAGTGATGTAATGGTGAACAACATAAAGCTTCAGATGGACTGTATTCATAATAACTACACCACAATGATATAAATGACCAGCGCCAATTAATCAGTTAGTGAGAATGTGTTTGGGGGGGTCGAGCTCAAGCTCAGACTGGCCAGTTGTCTCATCGCGAATTTTTGGTCTGAACTGGGCTTTAGTTGTAATTCTGCATGACAGAGTAATCTGAATTACTCAGGTTGTAGGCTGAAGTAAACCAGCTGCCATTAAACCCCAGACACACCTAACCGACATCAGCGTACTAGTGGCAACAAAGGCCACCTTACTTTGCCTGTGTCTCAGCTAAAAAGTTGCGCTTGAATACACCGCAAAGACTACAGCCAACGGCCTATGAGCACGTATATTCTGCATCTGTGTGGTGCAGAAATAACTCCATAGCAGCAGGCAGTGGTGTTCTGTACTTGTCATTCAGAAAGGGAAACCAAAAGATCATCAGGACGGGTTAAAGGCACTGGTTATCCAGTTAGCAGATTAATAACAGCACCTGATGTAAAAAGAACAAAAAACACCAATTAAAAAAATAATCTCAGCTGATATAACACATTTGTTTTTATCCCAAGCCCTCTTGAGTCTTTTGTTTATCTTCCTCACTTCCATTTCTCCTCTGTTGCACTGAGCTTAACAGCCAATCAGAGGGATTTCTGACAGGCTTCACCACTGATTAAACATGCTGAACTAGCCGGAGAAAAAGCAGACGAGGGCTGACTAGTGCCCTATGGGAAACTCCTCAAAAAACTAGGGCAAAAGATGCTCACCAACAGTCCAACATTAACTGATGGCCGATTGTCAGCTTGGTGTCTCAGGGCCCTTTGTATGGTGGCATCTCACTTGTAAATCCTTGCAAATATACTATAAAGAGTTTTAATTATTAACTGCTCTTGCCATGAAATATGGCCAAGAGATCCACTAGAACAGTGGCTTCCAACTGGTGGGTTGCCATCTAAAAGTGGGTTGTAGGTCCATTGTAAATGTACCACAAGTGACTTGCAAATGTGTCAAGTTTGTAAAAAAACACTTTGATTTTAAGTACAGTTAATTTCTGGCACAGAGCTTTTATTCTGAAGTGCCGTTTCCTGCTGTAGAGTGAGTGAATAATGGACAGCCACTTGACAGAGACAGCAAACTAGCTCCGAAACATGGTCAAACGCAAGTATGACGCTGGATGAGAGAAATGTGGAAGGTCCAGTTGGTAAATTTTACATCAAAATTCAGTCCAGTTTAAGTAGACGGCTCGACATCTTTTCATCTGCAAATAAAAAACCCCCACAAATTGTTGAGCTGTGCTGCGAATATAAACTCGTATAAATACCGACAGTGAAATCCACAAGCCTCTGCTCCATGAAGTCATTTCCATTTTATTTCACTGCCATTTAATCTCTTTGTATAATGTCATTTACACGCGTTATACAAAAGGGTTAGAGCAGTATGTTGTACACACACACACTGCAAGAGGCAACAATGCCAGCCTTCAGTTAATTACGGCCTCTCCTGAGAATCCCTTTAACTTTCCCTTTGTTCACCGTTTTCCCTTCTTAGATTTATTTCTGGTAAAAGTTATCCTCCCTAGCTTTGTTTCATCCCCATATTTGAAATTGTACATTATTGAAGTTGCTTGCTAAGAACTTAATTGAGTGAAAGTCCTGCTTTGCCATTTGATCTTAAGACACGTCGCCTCTCTGACATCCGTCTGTGCTTGTGTAGATTGTGGACAACCTGTGTGCGCATGTTTCCACTTCCATCGGTCAACTCAAGGTCATCGACAGCATTCCAGTTTGTACTCCAGTGTGTGTGTGCGTGTGTGTGTGTGTGTGCGTGTGTGTGCGCGTGTGTGTGTGTGTGTGTGTGTGTGTTTGAAGCTTGTGTTAAGTTCCAGTCATAGCTGCAGTGGTGTACGTGCAGTTCAACCCAACTACTATAGCTGTTATATCACTGTACTGTTTGACCAGCTGCTACACATGACTTGGCAGCTGGGAATGGAATCTAAAGTGTGTCTGTGTGTGTCTGTGGATGCATGCAAACATCTCCTGGCAGTTTCTGTGTGAAGGACTCGTGCTGTGGTTGCGTTTACGTCACTTTTCTTGCGTCAGTGCTGAATTAAGGAAGCGAGCTGTAGCTTCTGTTCACTTAGTCATAGAAGAAATACAAGCAGGGTGTCAGAGTCCTCCATTAAGTGTTTTAGCTGACCATCTGTGTTCTGTTTACACAGACTCACACTGTTGCTCAGGTGAAAATCTGTCTTAAGTGTCAACTTCAGAGGGACAGAAAAAAACTTTAAACAGAGGACAGTGTGCAGCACCTGTCCTTTTTTGAATGAAACCTTTTCAAATTAGATTTCTGTTGCAGTATTTTGAAACCTGCATTGTTTACATTGGGTAGCAGCCGTCTTCTCTCCTGTCTTTTGCTGGTGCATTGTAAGGCCCTGATCACACAGTGTTTTAGCAGCCTGAGGTGCCTTTTTGTAGTTGTTTTCAATGAAAACTAAGCTTTTTGCTTGCGTTTTTCCATTTTATATTTCTGCACTCCAGATGCCTGGCATTTTTACCCGCTTGCTCTGAACTCCTTGAGTTGAAAAACACAGAGCGGAAAAACGTCCCACATCATCTCTCTTTTTCATCATCTTTTTCCCATTGTCCAATCGGGTGATTTGAGAGGCGGGTTTTCTGTGGTGGTCACGACAACTAGTTTACAGTTGGTAAACAATGGAGATGAAACTGGCGGCAGCAGTTGCTGGATACCCAGAGCTGTACAGCTCGACGATAGACAGCAGGTTATCAAACTGCCCCTGAGTCATCCTAAAATATGCCTGGAAACGTCCATCAAGGCGAAGCTCCTGGACCAGATGGTGATATTCCCCGTAATCCATCCTCTTTTTCAGGGTCTCATGTACCCACACAGATCTCCAATTCCCTGTGCCCAACAAACTATTTACTGACAGCCTCTCAACCTGCAAAATGCTTTCTGTGTATTTGGGGCCTTATGCTTTTCAGGCTACTCAAGCCAAAATGTGTCCATGGCATTGCTTATTGATGAGTATCAAAAGTTTGCAGTGAATGCTTGGTCAGATTTTCCAGCTTTGATATCTATTAATGAATACCACTGATGCACAGGAAATACTTATTTTCTTGAATGGAAAAAAGTCAACTTTTTTTTTTTTTTATTCCTTTCGCTAAGGTGTTAAAAAGGTATATGTACCAGTACTGAAACTCAGGTATCACGTAGGCACCATATTGGACACTCTCAAATGATGCCCATTAATCATTGAATTGGCGAACCACTATATGTGACCTTTAATTCATCAAAGAGCATGTGTGGAAAATAGATCGAATTATCAGTGACCTAGTCCAGTTAGAGACAGGATAGGTCTTATGCAGAGAGGACAGTCAGACACTGACTGAAGTGTAAAGCTGAGAGAAATATGGGAGCATAGTGTTACCTGGCTTATCAACAAAACTACATCCTCATAGTCAATAATTCACGCAGCTGTAGGAGCCACTTTTCAATTCACCTTCATCTCCTGCTCCACTGAGCAGCTCTTATCACAGCACAGTCCGATTTTATGTGCCATACTGCTTGTTATCTCCCTCCACAGTGGAAGATCGCAGGGATAAGAGGCAAACCAGGTCTTGAAGCTGACATTTTATGGAAACAAGCACTGTGCAATGAATATGTATGCTGAGACAGAAAGTGGTTCCTAATGATGCAGCAAGATCTTGAATTTAACCTCCAGGTGACTGATATTAAAGACTGATGCTATCAGTTTTGAGGATAACAAGGAAAAAGAAAAACCAAACAAATGCGCCAAAGAAAAAGAGATTACTGCCCAGTTAAAGTAATGGTGCCTAAATATCTGGAGAAGACAAAATACCATTACTTGAGAAAAACGACATTGTTGTGCAAACACGATTTTCCAGACGTCAGCTCTTGATGTTCCAGCAAACTGGATTATCTAACAGCCTGCAGTTCTTTGGTCGTCTGGGCATTGAGTTAACAGAAGCGGGGATTTCATGTTCACCATCACTCCTCATTATAACGTCTGTCTTTGACAGGTAACTTGTAGCTCAGTATCACCTTTAATCTGCCAACAGCCGCTCACGATTTCCACCACAAAACGTCAGCTACGCTGTGTCCTTGTTCTGTCCTCTTGTTATTTTTGGCCCTGCTGTCATGGGGGAAATGCACTCAAAAGGCAACAAGTAGAGCCACTGCAGCTGTGTGATGACACCGTACATGATACCAGTTGAACATGTTGCTTCATTTTATTTATTTTTATACTTCAGCATAAGAATTAAACATTTAACCCATTAGGTATATTTCTTCAGCACATTTAAAAAGGAGATTTTGATCTTGGCTGTAAATACAATTTGGTAAGCACATGTTTTTGAATGTGGCCTTAAAGTCCCAAATATGCAGATGAAATCTGCTTTTAAAGTATAATCAGATGATTAGAAATGTTGCTGTAAACACCAATTTAAAATGACCCATTTTGTAAAGCTGCAGTGAGTGCTTTAAAGTGTAGAATAAAGTGGTTTCTCAGCAGCATATTGACAGACATCCTACTCAAAACGATGTTGAAGTGACAGTGAGGTTTCTAAAGCTTCGTGTATTTGAGTGATTTATGCCTAACAAAGCTTTGAAAAGGACCAAGCTGAACCAAAAAAATTTGGCTCCAACTAAGGTTGGGTGATGTGATGGTGTATATACCAAGCTATGTAGCAAATCGGGACTGGACTCTTGCTACCCTATTTCTTAACTGAATTTACAGAACAGTTACTGTGATACAACATTTTGGTTACATCATTCACTCCTGTCTCCAACACAATAAAAAGTCCACTCCATTTTGCACTTCAGTGTGTCAAAGAATAAAAAAATAAATGCATCTCTTCAATACATTTTTATGAATCAAAGACAACTGAACACAAATGAAACAATTCATTGTTGACGGTGTGTGTTGTGTTTTTGTCCATGCAGACATGAGGACGTGTCGTGTGAACGAGTTTAGCTGCGGAGCGGGCTCCACTCAGTGTATCCCTATCTTCTGGAAATGTGACGGAGAGAAGGACTGTGACAACGGAGAGGACGAGATCAACTGTGGTAGGTGGACATGCACACATTTACATGGGAGGGACATGTCCAAGTCTGTCTCAGCATTTAGGACGATCATTTCTAGTTACAGTACACAAGATGATGGGATAAACTTTTCGTAAACACTTTAGTGGATTCATGGATTTGAACTAAACATTCATGTTGAGTCATGTAGCACAGAAGGTGAGTAGGGAATATTACATTTCTTTCAGCTGAGGGACTGATGTGAACAGCAGGCAGCATGTTCTTTCCTACTTAATTTTCCATGTGTTGGATCCAGGGCCCATGTGCAGTACAAGTATTTGTCAGAGGTATGGGAGGCTGAACCTTCACCTTCTACCTAAATGGTCCAACTTTAGGGGAAGGGGACCAACATGCCATTTTAGGTTTCATCACTGTAACGTCAAACTTACAAGTTTATTACCAGGCATTTACTGTCAAATTACAAAATGCTAAATGCAGTGGGAAATGTCATTATTACCCATGTTTACAGGTAGGAGTTATGTAATTTAGACTCCCCTTTACACCTTGTATTAAAATACATCTGTTATCCAGACTGTATACAGATATGATTCAACCTGATTACAGTTACATCTGGTGTTAATGCGTCTCCAGTTATCTGTAGTTGCAATATCAGCTGCCAAGTTTCTCCTGCGAACTTTTGTTGGACAAAGTTCAAAACAGATACTTGGTCTCATCTTGACTATGGCCTGTGAAGTATAACCCCACAGCCCTCACGAGAGGGTATACTTTACTTTTAATGTGGTTTTTAAAAATTTACACAGAGTGCACGTTATATTATCTACGCTTTCAGAGCGAGTAATGGTAATACAATATATATAAAAAAAAAAAATCTTTGCTGATCCGTAGTTTTCTTCAGGACCAGTCAGGAAGAAGTAGAAAGAAATAGCGAGGTCGACGAGGATGATTCGGGTCAACCTGACTGTACAGACAGTGATTGACAGGAAGAATACATTAGACGTACAGATGTGGGAGACACCCCAGTAGTGTTAGCGTCAGATAAGAGGGAGACCACCATGTGCCCCACAGCATCACCATCGGGTGAAGGAGAGCTGGTGCTACCCTGCTGGTTTGGAAGAGCTGTGCTTCATTGCATATTTCCACCCAAGAAGTTGTTGTTGTTGGACTGAAAATGCAGTTTCATTTACACCGTTGTTCAGTGTAGTTACAATGCGTCTCTGAGTTGGTTCTGCCAATAGGATCATAGTCCGTCCTTGGTATGTTTTGGGTGCATTCACACCTGTACTTTCATGAAGTCCAGCACTGTCCGATTGTAATACAATCCCCCACAATGTATTTTAAACAAGGTGTAAAAGGGGTCATAGTTTGTGTACATCTGGCTTTGATAAATGTGGAATGTCCTGGGATTAACAGGGACAACCAATGGAGTTAGCTCCCATTACGTACATTCTGCTGTGGCTTTTTCATCAGATCAGATAATGTCAGTGACTGCTGAGCACTTGAGGGCAGAGATGACCTATGATATGGTCACAAGATACTTTCTGACCTTAAGTTGACGAGGATACTGAGAGCTGCAGAAATTCTGTCCTGCAAATTTGAGCAAAACAAAGCCGCATAAGTTGGCTACATTTGGACAAGACTTCGACATCTTTATTCCTAAAAAGCGGACTTCATGAAATGTTGCCTCTTAGTTTGAATGCAGAAACAGAGTCGTTGCAGCAGCCTTACTTGCCTGTAGCACCTGATTCACTGAATGAATTTCAGATTGAATCACTCTGGACTCCAGCCATAGCGTCCTTAAAGCTGCAGCTGTGCCATATACCCTTCTGCCTAATTAATATTGTGCAGGGACACACAACTTTTTGCATAACACACAAGACTGTTATGGCTTTAGGAAGTGCAATGATACAATACAATTCAGAACTGATCCAAGTACTACTTAAGTGTAACAGCTGTTGTCCTGTGCTTACCCGGGCACTGAAACCATTTCATGGATGTGTGTATCATTTACTTCTCATCCTCCAGCTGTTTACCCTAAACACTGTGCAGCATAAACACACTAAGAGCCCTTCTGCAGAGAGCATGAAGCTCAGCCCGGACCAACTATAAACTAAAATAATTGGATCTGACAGAAAACACTAAAGTAGCCCGTAGCATGCTGGTGAGTTTTATCCATCCATCCATTTTCCGCCCTTTATCCAGGGCTGAGTCGAGGTGGCAGCAGGCTAAGCAAGGCAGTCAGACGCCCCTCTAAGAAGGAAATGCACTCAACACATTTTTTGGACCTGAAGGATACACAGAATGCATTTTGGTGACTTTAGTTTGTTTACAAGAGACCTCTGCAGGGCACCTGCTATAACAGCCACCCCTCTCTTGGGAGGATGTTTCACCACATTTTAGAACAGGAGATTTGTTCCCATTCAGCAGCAAGAGCATTAGTGAGGTCCAACACAAATACTGGGCAGTAGGGTCTGACTCACAGCTGGTGTTCCAGTTCAGATGGGGTCAAGGTAAGGGCTTTGTGCAGGATAGTCAAGTTCTCCCACACCAAACTGGAAAATAACATTTATAGAACTGGCTCTGTGCACAGGAGTTTTGTCATGTTGAAACAGGAAAGGGTCAAACACAAGTTGCGGCCTCAAAGTTGAAAGTAAACCACTGTCTTAATGTCATCCTATGCTGTAGCATTTCAGTTTCCCTTCAATGGAACTATGGAGCCCAAACCATAAAAAAACAGCTGCAGACAATTATCCCTCCTCCTACCAATATTTACAGTTGGCACCCAGCATTCAGGCAGGTAGTGTTGTCCTGGCATCCATCAAACCCAGCTCATTCGTCAGATTGCCCAGTGGTGACCACATTTCCACTGATTGACCATCCAAGTGAGCTGTGATCTTTGCTTTACTCAATTTTGGAATCGTGTATGGTAATCTCAGGCTTGTGTGCTTCTGCTAGGCCTCCTGATGACCACTTCTCGTGCTGGCATTGCTTACCAAGTCCTCTGCTACTATGTAGTTAATGTTCTGAGACAAGTGATTTTTGCTTGCTTCATTACTCAGCAGGCCCGTTTGTGAACTTGTGCGACCTTCAGCTGCGCAGCTGAGCTGTTGACATTTCAGCAAAACAGTAACAGGAATTATGCTTGACCAGGGAAAACCAGTCAGGCGCAGCTTTAATGGACTAACTTCAGTAAAAAAAAAAAAAAAAAAAAAAAAAAAAATGGCATCCGGTATCCAGTATTTATAGTGATGCTGTGTGTGGGTTGTATTCGAGGACAATGCTGGAGCCTATCCCAGCTGACACTGGGCAAGAGGCAGGGTACACCCTGGACAGGTCGCCAGAATGTCGCAGGGCTGACACATAGAGACAGACAACCATTCACACTCACATTCACACCTACGGGCAATTTAGAGTCACCAATT
>JAPZEB010000011.1:3613397-3633414 GCA_029783705.1 Chaetodon striatus | reverse complement strand
CTACGGACAATTTAGAGTCACCAATTAACCTGCATGTCTTTGGACTGTGGGAGGAAGCCGGAGTACCTGGAGAAAACACATGCTGACATGGGGAGAACATGCAAACTCCACACCTACACCCAGGATTGAACCAGGAACCCTCTTGCTGTGAGGCGAATCAAACATATATCTTAATTTATAAAACATATCAAATTAATCATCCTACATCAGTCTGCGTCACCTTCAAAATATATTGTATTAAGTTACAGGCAAAACAGAAGAAATCTTGAGTACAAGTACAGAAATAGGGTCCAAAAACCGTCTTCAAAAAATTGGTTAGGTCAAATCACAACAAGAAAAATAAACACACCTGTTGTATTTATAAACAAATTTTATGTGTATTCTACAGTGGTTCCCAATTGGTGGGTCCTAGTCCATTCTGAATGGACCACAAGTGACTCATGACTATGTCAAGTTACTAATAAACATACTTTATTTTGAAGTACAGTGAATTTTCAACACAGAGCTTTTGACTTTGAAGTGCTGTTCCCTGCTGTTGAGTGAGAATCTAAGGATGATGCTGAGTACACTGAACTGTGTGGACCTTTAACTAATGACTAAGGAGAAATCTGGACCAGTTAGAAGTCACTGTTCTAGGGGGCATCGGGGTATCATGAAAAAACAATTGAGCAGCCATGGTTGAGGACATGTGCTGTAGATAAAGGCCAAATGTCTCAATCCTGTTGAATATGAAGAGTCCAGTTTCGAGTTTAGCAGCCTTCCATTTGGAAAGCGGCACTAACTCTTGTAAAAACAGCGTAAACATGTAATAGTAGTGGATAATTTAATACCCGCTAACGTGTAAATTGTAACCAGTTTACAGGATGAATGCTGTAGATTTTAGCATTATTTCTAGAAATTGCAAATTTGTTGCGATAACAGCACGGTTTTTCTCATGTGACCGAGCTGTTCACCTTCACAGTGCTCATATTTGCTTCCTTTCCTACTGTCTGCCTCCAGGCAACATCACCTGCGCTCCAAATGAGTTTACGTGCGCCAGCGGTCGCTGCATCTCCCGGAACTTTGTGTGCAACGGCGAGGATGACTGCGGCGACGGCTCCGATGAGGTGGAGTGCGCGCCGTCCTCCTGCGGTCCCAGTGAGTTCCAGTGCGGAAACTCATCGTGCATCCCGGCCAGCTGGGTGTGTGACGATGACGTCGACTGTCAGGTAAGAGAGGCACACAGTGACGTGCCACACATACACACACATTTGGAATGTGTACACAAACACAAGTGTACACATAGACGTTGCATATTTATGTACATGGAAATCAAAATGGAAAGCAGTTTCCAAAGAGGAAAAGCCCAATAAAGCTTTACTTCTACTTGAGGAATGCAATGATTTGCAATAAAATAAATTGTAAAATTGAAGTTGAATGTTTTTTTTAAACATTGTCTGCAGGATTTAAGGAAGCCATTAAGTTTTACCATCTCATTTGGGTCGTGATTTTTGCCTCTTTTTATCACAAAAGGCTTAACACAGGCAGCACACACAGACACAATCCCCCTCATTTTTTAAGTAGATTTTGCCTCACTGTAATGACCTGTCCGGTATGATATCCCAGGGTACGCAAATTGCTTACACACACACACCGGTTTTGCATGTTCAATTTTCACAGCACCCTGTGGTTATTGACCTGCCTTACACACACAGAGACATGCACACACACTGACTTTGACACTCCCAACACGTTTTCACACACGGCAGAACAAGTTCCACTGAGTCGGCACTTTGCCTGTTACCTGTTAATTGGCTGTGTGGTTATCACTGTGACCGCCCCACAGGAAAATGAAAAAAAAAACTGACGCAAACGCTCACACCCACAAATATTTAAAACACCGTGCTCAGTGGGAAGGTCATTGTAATTCACTCTGTCGCTCTCTCACACCCAGCCGGTCCTGCGTCAGTGTTAATAGTCACGGAGCTTCAGACACACACACAAACGCACACATTCTCACACTCCATTAATCTGCTCCAACATGAGTAAGTGACTTTCTGAGATGATGAAAGTGTGAGAAACTCCTCCTGCTGCTCCTCTTGATCCCTCTCTGTCTGATTGCCCAGTTATGATTCGGAGTCCTAAAAGCTCTCTGCTGTGCACATCCCCCAGATCACCTGTCAATTAAACAATGTGGGAGCCATGGTGTGACTTAATTTGGATTTTTCTGTGAATGATGTTAGCTCTGTCCTTCAGTGGCTGGTATCCATGCAAAACTCTTGAAATGTCTATTGTATTGTAAAGTACTTAAATAGTCTTGAAGAAAATGTTCGTCAAACTGGATGTCGGTCGCGTACTGTGTGCATCATGACTGTCGGTCAGAATAATGTTTAACTCGGCACCTCTCTTGTAGACATTAGGGAAACACAGACTCTTGTGTAGCGATGGCCAAAAATGAACCAACAAATCTTTTTGAAAAGCTCTTTTTAATGTTCATTTGTCTATGGAACATCCAAGTGCTCATGAATCCCTGACTTTTCCCACTCACTCATTCACTATTATTGTAAAGTACTGCTCACACTGCTCGCTACAGTGAGTGAACAAGCAAGGACCTTTTAAATCAGACTCGAGTTCAGACCTCTTTTAGACTAAGCCCATGGTGCATTCATGTGCTCATCGGATGGTCGCTCCTCTGACTTTGGTGAATTCATGAGCTTCAAGTTGTGATGTAGAAACAACATAGATGCTACAAAGAGGATGTGTCCTATTTATTTGCTCAGTGTTAAAACATGTTGATAATGAAGGGCAAAGGAAGGGTATTGAGTAAGCCATGAAATATGTTGGAGAACTCAGGCTGCAGAGGTAACTGGGACATCGGGTCAGTGGCATTTCTGTATCAGTGTAGTGAGCTTACGTAGCCTATCTACATACAAGTGGGAGGCTGAATCAATGCATCTAAATGCATTCATCTTTATTAATGTAGACTTATGTAAGATGGCTGGTAATGCACTGAAGAGAGGTTTTGTAAGGCGGGCAGCACTGGCTGTTCAATGTGCATGTACTATAAGGTAGTGTTGTGGAGAAAACTGACACCATATTTTACAAAAAATCCTCTGCAATGACCTTCAGCACCTGGTCATGGTGCCAGGGGTAGCGTCCATCTCCCAGTGCTCTTGTGCAACAGCTCAGGATATGCTCCAGTGAATCTGGTTTTTCCAGTGAACCTGGTTTTTACATGTACATCAGTTCAAAGGAACTGATACTGTGAAAAGATCTGTCTGTCCATCACTACAGAAATCTTTTGTTTTACAAGACTACATACTGTACATGAGCAGATCCATTTCAAGTAAAGTAAAGTTGACTTCTACAAGGTGTGGACACCCAGTGGAAATGAAATAAACTGCTGACTGTGAAGGTGTTGTGTGATCACTTTGCCACTGAAAGGTTGACACAGACCCAAGTCGTCACTGCTGCATTTTTCCAGTTTTTCCAAATATCTAATTATCGTGATCATTTTATTTCCAGTGTTATAGCGTTAAGTGGGAAATGTGTGCGTATCCCTAATGACATCAACCACAAACATTATCCCTGCATGATCTAATCTGTAGCATTTAATTTACTCTGTAGCATCCAGTGTGTGGAGAATATTTCTCCTACCTCTTTGTCTGTCTGCCATTTTCTTCTCTGATTAAGAAATTCTTAAGCCTCTTAAGTCCTCCTCCCTATCCCTAACAGTTTTTCACCTTAGGGGCTCTTTTAAGGGTTAAGACACTTTGTGGATAACTTTTCTCTTTAGTAAGTGTTGGTAAATATGTCGCTACAGTCAGCAACTAGTGAGCTTAGCTTTGCATAAAGACTGGAAACAGTGAATTCCACATATTCACTGCATGGTTCGGTTTGACTCAAGTCACTTTTGGTACCAGGTCCTTTTCTTTCTTTTTTCACGGTATATAGTACCCCTTCACTTGAGGCAGAATTCTCAGTTGATCTCCATTGTGATGTCGTGTGTAACCGCTGTGATATCATCCTCAATGAGACACTCATTTATCCTTTTTTGTGGTAGACAAACAGAGGAATGTGTGCTACCATTTGGTGAAAAATCTGGATTAAGTGCATTGCAGTCTCTGGTGAAGGTAGCTTGGGTATTTAAAAAATGGAAGGTTTGTCCAGGATGTCCAATGTTGTGCAAGTGCTGACTCTAGGGACCGTTCTCTCTGACCAATCAGTGCTCTGCAGTGTTTTAAGTCCACTCTCATAGTATTGGCTCATCTTACTTGTAACCTCGACCAGGGTGATCCTAAAAATAATCTTGTCAAAGGAAAAGAGGAAAAAGAGTCAATTTGAGTAGATCCATGTCACACCATGCAGTGAAAATGCAACAATAGTCTGCCTGCCATCACCTCTGGAGCTCAGTGCATTGACTTTCTGGAGTCTCTGCTGGTTACCTGGCAACCTCACGGTGATCACAAGACTCCAGGAAGTCGCTGTGCCTGGGAAAGTGAAAGAGAACAAATGTAGAAAAAAAATGTAGATTTTTGTGTAATCAAACTAAACGCCCTTTGAAATGTAAAAATGGTGGACATTGAGCCCCACTTATACTCTGCCCCTGAATGTTTTTTCTGTCTCACAAATTTCTCCACAGCCAGAGGGCCATACCACATCAAAACATCACACACTTTGAGTTCAAAATTGCTCCCTGAAATGGTCTTTTAGGTCTTGTTAAGTTAAATTGCAGGCTCCCTGCCAGGAAATGACTATAAGGCAGCAGGCGTTGGTGACAGCAAGTGAATAGCAAATGGAAAAGCTTTCACATGTCATGTTCTCCACTCTGTGCCCTGCAGGACCAGTCAGATGAGTCCCCGTCTCGCTGCGGCCGTCACCCGACGCCTCCTGCCAAGTGTTCGTCCAGTGAGATGCAGTGCCGCTCAGGAGAATGTATTCACAAGAAGTGGAGGTGTGATGGAGACCCTGACTGCAAGGACGGCAGCGATGAAGCCAACTGTCGTATGTACACACCAGCTGTCATCAACACATTAAAAAAATAAGCATTTTAAGATCATAAGCACATTTATTGTGTAACTGCAGCAGATGATGGGAGTTTTAAACTGCGCCAGTATGTGTTGATCTTCTTTTTTGGAATGAAAGAGCACCACAGAATGGATCACTGTTCGAGCTATTTTCACTTATCTATCTGTCCAGTTTTCCCTAAATTAATGCCTGCAGTGATGCGGGGGGATACGGCCATCAATGTCACAACAAATTCCTAGATTCCTAAGTGATGTTTTTAGCGTGTTTTTGTTTGTCAAGTAGTCCAAAATCCAAATATATACAATTTACAGAGAGATAAGAAAGTCTTCATAGTTGAGAAGCTGAAATCAGTGAACGTTTGGCTCTTTGATTTGACCAGTGACTTAATTGATTAATTGATTATTAAAGCGATTATTGACTCATTTTGTGTTCGGTCTGTGTGTGTGTCCCTGGCAGCTGTACGCACCTGTGGACCAGATCAGTTCAAATGTGATGATGGAAACTGCATCCTGGGCAGCAGACAGTGTAACGGCCTCAGAGACTGCGCCGATGGATCGGACGAAGTCAACTGCAAAAACAGTACGTGCTGTGTGTGTGTGTGTGTGTGTTTGTTTGTGTGTTTGCCGCTTTACAAATGACGTGTTGCAAGAAAGCAGTGCTCTGTTGATTTTAATTTTGGGTAAAAAATTTTGGGACAATTTTGTTAACATTTGGCTTCTAGGAGACGCGCTGTGGATAAGGACCAGTCTTGTATTGATGCAAAGATTTGTACATCAGCAGGACTGTAGCACAGCATGAAAATAAAGGCAGTGCTCTGTTTATTTAAATGTGAAAGTGCGGCATTTAAAATATTTTGTCCCTAAAATCAATGAAAAATTGTGATGAATAATCATGATCTCAATATTGATTTAAAAAGAATAGTGATTATCATTTTGGCCACAATGTTGCAAGCCGTATCCTGAGGCCACTGATAAGTGAAGAAGAATTGTTGTTTCAGCTCAGTCTCTGTCTGAGTGAATAAACACTCCCATTAGTCTCTGTCGTCTTAAAATGAATGTCTTTATTTACAATACTGGTGCCAGGAAGCAGACCCCAAACAGCAGTGTTGGCTAGGGCCGGGTGATATAACGACTGTGTGCGATATATCGATGTATTTCCAAGCAAGATATAAATTTATACAACACCGTTTACGTCAACATAGAGTCAAGTTGCATTACATAACGCATGCCAGTGTGCATCTCTCCTCTCTCACACTCTCCGCACAGCTGCACCCCACACACTCACTCACAAGTTCTCACAGAGAGACACAGAGCTGCTCCTCTGTTCAATCTGTCTGTTAATTAGTCTACAGTGCAACATCGGCCTATAGGTTGCACAAGCTACGCTAAATCAATCTGTGAGGTGAATGCAGATACCACAGTAGCACACATGCAACCCAGCGCTGCGCTGCTAGTTTGTGTATGAGGTGGATCGTAGCGCATCAGCGTTCTTCTTGGTAGTTATAGTCTATAGCTGACATTGAGACAGCGCCTGGATACAGGAGAAAGCGACATTTTTTTTTTTTTTTTTTTTTTAAAGCAATGTCAACACAGACGTTTCATGTACAAGACATATATAACGCAGACAAAGTATCTCTTGCTCCTTCCCTCAGCCTCTCTGTTGATGCTCTGTGCATAAATAAGATTAATAGCCTAAATAAATTAAAAGATTTAAATCACTTTCCAGCCCTAGATTAATTTTAAAGACCATAGCTCCAATGCGGAGTGCAAAAATGTTAATGTACAGCCTTGCTATTTATTTTATATCATTTTCAAGTTGTGCAGCTGTATATTTAAAAAAAAAAAAAAATCCCTGTCTTTGCATTTTATTTTGATCAGTCTGTTTTTTTGTTTTTTTTTTGTTTTTTTTTATAAAAGTGTTTGTGATATCTCAAATGTGGCTTTGACTTGCAGCTGAACATGTGGCCCATTTTGTAGAAAATATCGAGATATATATCATGTATTGCCAGTCAGCCTGAGAGTATTGCCCTAGTGGTGGTATGGATTTGCTCCACAGACAATCTTTCCAACAGTCTAGTTATACTCAAGAGAACAAGGTTGCAAAAAGAGGTGTATGTGGCTCTTCTTTGCTATGCAGTCTAAGAATACAGAATCACATTTTCATTAAGAATTTCAGACAAGGTATCATCATTTTTCCAACTTGATAGTCTGGTTCCACTCTGACGTAGTAGGCAGGTTAAAGGCCAGGGTCAGTCAACCATGACAATGCAGAAGCACGTACATTTTATAGCTTCTGTTTTTACATTCCACAGCAGGCTGTCCTGAAGAAGCTGAGAGAGAGACTGTGTGTTAGCGTAGATGCTCTGGGCTTGTAAATTACGCATTTTTCAGATGTTTTTTTTTTTTACAAAGAAAAGACACTCCACCTCAGGTTGTGCTCGGGTACAAAAGCAGTGTTTGTTTGCTTTGTGTGATGTGTCAAGAAGGCTTTTTCTCAACAATTCCATGCTGTGTTTTATTTTTTGTGTGCTCATTTGGAAGATAAATGTACCCAACAAAAACACAAAAAAAAAAGCCTCCCGGTTATCTTGTTTGTTCTTGCTCCTAACATCGGCTTTGATAACAGACTTTAAAGAGTGACAAGTTTGTGGCAGATTCTCACTCAGAGACTGCTGAAAGAGCGATGCTTGTCAATGTTGGGTTTGAAAAAATGCAGCTACTTCTAAAGCTACTTCCATTTTTAACCCAAACTGAAGGATTAGACGATCCTTGTAGGACTGACAGGAGCTTTAACTGTTACACACTGGTAAAGCTCATAACCCAATTATTTTTTTTCTTACTCAATATTTTGTTTTCTCCCCAATCCAAGCCTGTAGATAGTCCACTGTCTCGCTTGCTAAAAATATTTAGATGTAAAGCTGAGGCACTTTAATGAATGTGTCAATCCTTTAAAAAGTATTGGACATTTTTGGACAAGTGGCGAAGGGCTAGAAAACAAATGTCTTTGAGTGAGATGAGAAGGTTGACACTATACTCCTATCTTTGTATTATGTGCGGCAATACGTCCAGGAAGCGATTAGCTAAGCACAAGACTGGATGCAGGGAAACACTACCAACCTAACTCTGTACAAAGACAAAGAGCAAGTGTTAACTAAAAGTTAAAGTCTGACACATAAGGCATTGGTAGCTTTTTACATAATAGACAATCAAAGGAAGGTATTGTGTTTTGTTGTGCGTTAGTGCTCACTACCCCTGACAAGTAAAATTCTTTGCATCTCTCCGCAGTGACTCAGTGTAACGGACCAGAGAAGTTCAAGTGTCGCAGCGGGGAGTGTATCGAGATGAGCAAAGTGTGCAACAAGGCCCGAGACTGCCCCGACTGGAGTGATGAACCCATCAAGGAATGCAGTGAGTATAAAACAAAGAAAAAAAACAAACTATATTAACACTCTACATTTGTCCAAGATGACTTATATTCGAGGTTGTAGGTGTTTTTGTTTGGTCTTTGCACGTTAGTGTTTACTTAACACCAGAGATTGTCCTTCAGGGGAGACATCCCACTTGGTGGCTGCTTTACAGCAGTCTTCCTGTACATGAGTGTTTTGGCACTACTTCAGAAATAATCTCTCTTTACTAACACGCCTGAAAACGCGTACACTGGCCGTACCCGTAATGGTGTAAACAGGAAGCAGATTGTCTACTATGAGTGTGTTTGTTTAGCGACAGAAAATACTGCAGGGATGGCGAAAGTAAGACCAGAAATTTTTTTGCTTGGGCCAACAACAAGGTGAAAATAAAAATAATGACTAACGTTATAATGCAGTCAAGGTGGCAGAAAGATTGAGAGTCATTATAGAGCAAATACAGTGACGTACTAGAGCAATAACGGGGGTATTATCCATCACCAGAGGAAGCCATGGCCTTGTGAATGGCCTAATGTTTTGGCTTGACATGTCTTGACTTGACACATCTGTGCCTCAGAGGTAGAGTGGGTCGTCCACCAATCGGAAGATCGGGGTTCAGCTCCTCCAATACGCATTTAGAAGCATCCTTGAGCAAGATACTGAACCCCAAATTGCTCCATTGGTGTGTGAATGTGGTAAAACCCAAGTAGCAGGTGGCGCCTTGAATGTAGCCTTGGCCACCAGTGTGTGAATGTGTGTGTGAATGGACGAATGTGACTCGTAGTGGCAAAAGCACTTTGAGTGGTTGGATTACTAGAAAGGCGCTATACAAATGCAGGTCCATTTACCAAAACAACAAGCAAACTGAAATCCCAATTAGAAAGAGATCGTTGTTGTCTGTGTTATCGTTTTCCGAAGTCTCTGTTCTGCAACCTGGAATTTTCAGACCAAAACATGGCCAGCAGCTTTTTTAAAGGTCTTCATTTTAGGGTTTCCAAAATGCTGCAATAGCATGGTTGCCAGGCATAAACGTAGCAGACCTTTTTAATTAAACACAGTAGTGTGGATGCAGTCTCAGAACCAGTGGCTGTGTGCATCTTCCTGGAGTCTTATAGTCACAGTGAGGTTACCAGGCTTAGTATCATTTTGGATGACATTTCAATCAGTGGTAATTTTCTAAACACAGTAAATGAGGTTAGGGTGTCTACAGGTCCTTAAAAAGTCTTATGTCTTCAATGATACAACAATAAGGCCTTAAATGTCATTAAATAGTCTTAGATTTGATAAGACTGTGAGGTCTTAACTGCCACAAACATTTTTATCTCATTTGATTTATTCATTTTTTTAATTTCTTTTTGTGAAAATAAGTGTTGCCAAAATGTAGATTTGACTTAACTCACTCTAATAACCATACTTCTTACACTTACCTCTGCACAAGACCACATATACTACCTACCTGCAATGCTTAAATAAAACAGTAAAACATGATTTGTATAAGCACCTAAATGTCCTTAAAAGGTGTCCTGAACGGGTCTTAAAAAGCATTACATTTAACTGTCTAATACCTGTAGACACCCTGAAGGTACGATTATTTTACTCAAGCCTGCCAGAATGAGAAATAACTGAAGAGATGCAGAGTGGTGTTACTAGCAGGAAAGCTTTAAGTCAAACATGATAGACATATTTCCACAGCCAACTGAGTGCTAGATCAAACATAGATTGATCAACATGTTTGATTTCTCTACATTTATATTATATTTGCACTGGAATCTGAGTAAATATGAATGAACTTGTAGTTTGAGCTGTGATCAACCCACAGTGTGTGTCTGCAAATGTCACTTGATAAAAAGTCTTGTAGTGCTTCCCGAGCTGGCAGCTCTAAATGTCAGCGACATGAAACTGTTTGAGCCAGACATATTTGAGCTCGAGTTCCCAGAATGCCGATTCTGTACATCAATGCTTTGCACAAAGCAAACCAAAGAATAGAAAAGAAAGAAGGTCCAACATGTAGATTTCTCTGGACAGGTCACTCAGGCACTGTTCGGGAGACAAATTGCTCTTCAGTACATTCAGAATTAATTTCCTGTGGGCAGGAAAGTCCATATCTCAGAGAAGAGAGTGGAATTTAGGCAAACGGGGTAAATCTACATGACACTTACCTCTGTTGCACCTTGATTTATGCGGATAATATGTGGATTTTTATACAAAATCCCACCTCGTGCAGCTTTAATGCCCCATGCATTTCAGGGTGAGAGAACGAATAGTGCTTCTAAATAATTCTCTTTCATGGATCAAAGAACTTGGTCAAAAGTGGTTATGCTTTGCGCATTCAGAATATTAAACGTGTGAGTCTGAATTGTACAAATGTTCAGTCAGAGAAAAAGATTGGCACATTATATATATATAATCAATTTAACGGATCAAGTAACTCAAATGTTTATTTTCAAGTGTATTGTTGTGCAGTTGGTGATGAGCTGAATAATCCTGTTTCAAGTATTGGTTCATCGCCTGCTTTGTTGAATTGGGAGAATGGAACTTTTTTCGTTTTGATTTCTGGTTTCATCTAAGAACATGAGGACCAAGTGAAATAGTATTGCTACTGCCTTATCAACAGTTAAAGGTCTTAGAGCTTTGATTCTCTGCTTGAACCCTATTGGGTCCAATAAACCTGCCGAGTTCAGGCCGGGGCCAGGCTGTGGTTTCTCAGAATTACTTTGGGCTTGAATGGGGTTGGGTTCGTACCAAATTCCCTGTCATATGCGAGACTAAGAACCGTAAAAACAGACTCCTGAGCTCAAATCTGCTATTATGGGTCAGGCTTTGGTTGAGCTTGGACAGACATGATGCGGGGCTAATGTTGGGTGACTAGCAGGAAGCTTTAAGTCAAACACATCTAGATGACACTTCAGATGATGATAGAAATATTTCCAAAGCCATCCAACTGAGTGGCAGATCAATCATTGATTGAGCATCATGTTTGATTTCTCTACATTTATATTATACTTGCACTCCAGGCTGTAATTTCTCAAAGTTGCTTTGGACTTGAATTGGGTCGGGTTTACGCCGAATTCTCTGTCATGTGTGAGACTGTCATGTGTGAATCATAAAAACAGGCTACTGAATTAACAGAAGGAAGAAGTGGTGCGAGGAAACATGTCCTTAGCTTGAAATAAATGTTTTAATATTAAAATTTTTAAGTGGAAATTCTGGGTTTTCTATTGGGCTCCAGCCCAAAACTACTGTTGTGGGTCGTGCTTGGGTTGGGCTTGGACAGATATGAGGTAGGGCAGTGTTGGGTCAGGGCTGCTTCTCAGGTCTGTATTTGTTTTTGTTTTGTTTTTTGTCATTGGAGAACTCTAAGTTTAGCACTTAACTCTTGGTATGGATGACCATATATCAACAAATTGGGGAGAAACAAATATTGAAACAATATTATTATTTAAAATGTTATGTATGGTTTGTGTGTCTTGCGTGCATGCTAACTACAATAAAGCCCTGTTTCGTCATGTGCTTCAGATCTGAACGAGTGTCTCCTGAACAACGGCGGCTGCTCTCACATCTGCAAAGACATGGTGATCGGCTTCGAGTGTGACTGCACACCTGGACTTCAGCTCATAGACCACAAGACCTGCGGAGGTAGGTGACCTTTACATTGCATCATTGTTTGAGGTAGCATCAATTGCATATACACAAAACTGGACTTATTTTATAACGTAGTAGTCTCATCCATGGATGAAGCCATTTCTCAGGCATCATTGGGCCCAATAGACCCAGGAAAACCACCTTAATTCCAACAGGGATTTATTAATTTTTAACAATAAGGTCAGCCCTGGTCCAATATGCAGGGTTGGCACAGACCGAACACAGAGCACAGGCAGCAGCATGATGCAAAATCAATTAAAAAGCAGTGGTAAAGAGCCACAATTCATGTCACGTTTCCTTCACTTCACAGTTCCTGCTTGCTGTTTGCATAAAAAAACGTTTATCTCCTCTAATGTTGATGAAGCAGTATGTGTTCAGAGCTGATGGACAGCCCACTGGGATCCATCTGGGTGCCAGACATACTTACTCACCCGCCAACAGCACAAGACTCACTTCACGGGTGCTCCCGGTTTGTAGTAACCGAGGCCTGACCAAAGACCTCAGGAAGCTTTGAAATCAGTTTCTCATCATCATTATTATAATTATCAGTCTGCAGAGTTTCATGTCTGAGGAAGGGGAAAAGGGAAGCACAGAAATCTGACTGAAGAATGTCTTTACATCATATTACATACATATTTCCTAAATTAATCTGCTCATAACAAAGTCTGTGGATTATCTTGAGTCACCAGGTCATGATTTCTGGAAAGAGACGCTGCTGTTTAGTTTTTCAAATGTTATTTTTTGGGGCTTTGACCACCACAGTCCGAGTGCCATCTGGTTCCATTATATGCGGGAGAAGGCAGACATCTCTATGGCCAATATCTCCAACACTTGGCAACTCTCACCAGAACAATCTAGATCGATAAATAGCACTATAGGTAAGGCAAAATTTATACTTCTGCGGCGAATCCAAACTACAGCCTTGGCTTTGCATTGACGTAGAGCCTACGCTGTTGCCTGACATGTACCTCCCCAGAAATGTAACCGCACATTGCAGTGAAGCAGACCTCCTGGTTATTTTTGTAAGCTGAAACCATTTACTTCAATGAAAACAAAGCTTTTATTCACATTAATTTCAAATAAGAAACAATTAATTGTGAAGACAACAAAGCCTCCACAAAAATAGCATTTAAAGTCTTGTGTGATTTATACGCACTCATATGAGCAGAAGAAATCTCCGCTAGTGGCTAGGCTGATTTATACAATGTAAAATGCTAGGCTTGTGCTAATTACATTAGCATGTCATATTTGTTTGGAAAATGTGTTTAGTATGAGACAGTTGTTTTGTCGGTGAACATTGTGAGTTGTAATGGAGCCAAATTTTGTAACATTACCTTTGTAAAATGTTGCTGTTGTTCCTGGCTTCGGATGAGTGGAGGAAAAGTCTGCTAGTCGCTAGGGTAATTTATACATTGTAAAATGCCATAGGCTTTTGCTAATATGAATAGCATGTTGTATTTGTGGGGAAAATGGCTCCAGCAGAAGACAGATGCTCTGTCTCTGAATGCTGTGAGTTATAGTGAAGCCTATTTGTGTTCTTGTGTTTGAAGTTGTCTCCATTAAGCCATGTTTAATGTGTGTTTAATGTGTGTTTTAAATCAGTCAAACTTTACAGCATTTCGAAACCCCACTGCCAATTAGTGCTTTGGAGGTGTAACCGCAGAGCGACACAGATATCCCACTGCACAAGTATAAATGCTCACAATGGCGCGTAGGCTACAGCGTAGTATTAATCCCATTTAAGAGGAAAAATATGTCATTTTGATTTTAAAGTGAATATACCATTTAAAGTGCTGTCAGACCATCCCAGCTGATTCTTTTCTATTTATAGATGTGTTGTTTCCTACAGGTTGTCAGTTTACTTGAGTATTAGCATGAGATTTAGCTGAACTCAGTTAAGTTACCTTTGTATAAGCTAAACATTTGCAACATTTTTAACACTACCCTATGTTAAAAATTCTGACTATTACATTTATTTCCAGGAAAGAAAACACTACCAGTGCTTATTGTTGTTCACTGACTTGCTTTAGTTTCTTGGCAGTGGTACTTAAGCCTCAATTGTTTGAAAAGTAGATCAGACGGAACTGTCGGCTTTAAACATCACAGCCCTCAAAACTAATCCAAAATCACAATGTCCATGGCACGTTATTGTCCTGGATGGCTTGAAAAGAAAACGTCAAGACTGGAGTCAGGCTGAAGATGTGTTACTATTTTGTTTTCTTAGAAGTCACTAATCCAACAGGCTGGGTCGGCTGTACTGTAGGCTGCTGGTGTGACTTGGAGATATTTCAATTATGACCGGTACATGTTCTTATTGTGCACGTCTGGCCTCCGAAGGGTTCAGTGTGTAATGTGATTGGCCGTGTTGTGATATTTTTTTCTAAAAGTAGAAATCCCCTCGGTTATGTTCAGTCGGCACTGATCCGACACAGTTTTGTTATTGAGCCAATCTTGGCCTCCAGCACTGCTCTGGATATTGGGGAATGTGTGTAATCCCACGTGGAATGAACCCCACTGGTTGTACAGGCGCTTAATCTACTCCCAGGTATAAAGTAACCACTAAACTCCTGAAAGCATCTGTATATTTACATCAGTTTGGACGAGAGCAGCTTGTTGTGAAAGAGCATTCTGGCAAAACATCACAAGCAATTATAATTTGGTATGATTTTCACTTTGTGTATCACATCAGTTTACAGTCTCGTGCAGTAGGAACTGTGGGAATGCCTCGGAAAAGTAATTTCAAAAAAGGTTTTCAGTAGTTTTTGTGTTTGTAGTAGAACCATGTGTCTGATTACCCAAATTGGAGCATTCAGCAGACTTGATTAATTAAACATGTCAGATACCAGCTGTATCCTCTCTCTTTTCTCTTCCTCATCCCTCCCTGCCTCTTCTCTTTGTCTCTCTATGCAGACATCAATGAGTGTCTGAACCCTGGCATCTGCAGTCAGATCTGCATCAACCTGAAGGGTGGATACAAGTGCGAATGCCACAACGGCTACCAGATGGATCCGACCACCGGAGTCTGCAAGGCTGTCGGTGAGTCAACAGTGGGGAATACAGTGGAACTCCTTGAAATATAACTGCAGCTCTCAACCTTTCAGATGCACCCTGGTGAAGTGTAACACCAGATGTTTACTGTTTTGTTTTTGCCTCTGTTTTTTTTATTTGATTGCTGCTCAAGAAAGCTCTCAAAATAGAGTAGAATTATTTAGCACATGTAGTTTTGAGATGTCTTTAATCATTCAGAAGCACTGCAGTGAGCCCCACCACACCAGGCTACTGTCAGGCTGTTTGACTTGACTGGAAATGTTTCAGAGATACAAATGATGTTTCACTGTAATGGGTTATGCTGAGAGGTGGTAACAATGTTTTGTCTACCCATGTATCAACGTAAAAAGACAAAATATAAGATGGCTTCCAGCAAAAACTGAACAGGTGAAGTCATAAAACTGCAGAGCTCCAGGCTTTGGCCCACCTCCTGGGACCCATCTCATCGCTAGGACCAGTGGTGGAAAATCACGTGTTATCTTGTGTTAAGATGGCAAATCGCGTGTTTATGTTGAGCATATATTTAATACATTGTAGTGTCTATATCACTTTATAGGTAGGCCTGTTATAAGCTGACTGCTCACATTTGATTTCACGTTTACCTCAATATGTCTTATTTATCATGCTTATCGTCAACAAATGTGTAGTATATGTTTAGATGCCACTGCATTATAGGCTACAGAGCGTACGGGTCAACTTAGATGCCATATAACCTCTGCCAAAAACCCTCCACCAATAACACCAGGGTAAACAATACAACCTTATTATTCTGATAACTGTAACTGACAAAGTCCGGTAATGTAACATTAAGCATCTAATAACTTGCATACTAACCTTCTAAGTTTGCTAACTTAAGCTAATGTTAATGAGTCCACATACCAGACTCTGCTCCCATGAATATTTAATTAAATTACCACCAGTGTGTCATTTCAAGCTTCATGCGTTTCATTAGGTCTGAAGAGCGAGAAGCTCAAAACACCACCTCAGTGCTTATTAAATTATTTACAGGAGCATAGTCTCGTGTATGGACCTTTTCATCTTATGTCCAGCATCTAGTTTTTTTATTGTCTGTAGTTGCGTGCTGCTGCAAACTTTTTGAATAAAGTTGCTGTATACAATATTAGCATAGCTAGCTAATGTTAGCTACTATATAAAAATCTTAGTATAGGCAACTGACTTGCTGTCTCTACTTGAAGCAGCCAGAGTTGGAGAGGAGCAAGGATTATAAACTGAACAACACTAAAAAATGGTGCACTAATCAACTGGCCTCCCATTGTCATCAGCTGACATTTGTTCTAAGTCCCATAGTTTGATCAGTGGCCCCTATGAAGGTCGATCAGATGGCGCAAACCAGCAATATTTCTCTTGTGTGCCACTAAAATAGCTTCACTGGTCTGGCGGTTCTGCCAAACTGTAGCTCACACTGAGCATTCACTGCTGCATTCATGGTTTACTGCTAACCTGACGTCCAGCTCATCTGCCTCACACACTGGACAGAACGCTTCTGTTAAGGCTGTGATACACTCTGCTGTTTCCTGACAGTGTTTACATTTAGCTTTGTTTCATCCTGTGTTGTGCCCACTCAACCGCCATGGCATCTCTGTGTATACTATCTCTTTGAGTTGTTTTGTCTCTGCCGCTGGAAAGGAGTGATTAGGGGAGACCAGGAGCAACTGGAACAGTTTTTATTTTTGATACCATTACTCAAAAACCTCTCAAACTATTTGGATACAGTTTTGTATGTAGGTAACTTGTGTCTGTGTTCTACTTGTTAACATCATGTGTTTTACAAGCAATGTTAGAGTCAAAATATAGTTTGAAACACTAGATGTCAAATGTTGGATTCACCAGAGCAATTGTAACAACATATGGGAAATGGGGAGCATTTTATTTAATGTAATTCAACATCTACAACTGTGTACACATATGTGTCTAAAGCTATTCCACAAAATAAAGCCTACACACTGCAGCACCACTGCTGGAAAAATCCAAGGGGAAACGCTGCATGAACACATGCTATTGTATCCTTATGAACGCCTCTGGTGGGCGTACATATTTCACTTCCTTCTCCACGCTTGGGACCGGAGAGGGTTCAACGGAGGAGTCAGGCCCGAGTCTGTAGCTCTGCAGCTAGACCCTTCTCATATTATGCAGCTTATCCAGTCATGCATACGTAATGGAGGATGACCAAAATGTCCTGGAAAGCAATGGGGTTGTCATGGAGTAGTTTTCAATTTACTACCTGGCAGTGCACTGGCATAGGGATCACAAACTCTCAAAGCCTGTTATAGTTTGTAAGGTCAAATTACAACTGTGGCCTGAGATCAAGAAGAGCTTAACTCTTAAAATCAGCTTTAAAAATTCAAATGTGGGCAAATACATGAGTAAAAAGAACAAAAACAGTTCTTCTTCAGTGGGAGCTGGGTAAGTGAAAACAAAAGATTTCAGAAGAAGTTGTAGAATTGAATCTTAAATCTAGTTGCTGTCATTCAATGATGAACTCTCAAATATCACCAGAAAGGCTCTGGAGTTGTCCTGCCACTGGAAATGCTGATGTCATCCTCTAGTATAGTGATCACATGCTGTTTGATTGTTTTGGCAGTAAATAGACTTTATTGTGTCGCTTGTTGACAAAGACCGTCACTGTATCCTACGGCTTGTTCTTTTTTTTTTTCTCCAAATGATTTGTCAACAGACCCTTAATCTTTTAGTTATAATTCCTCTTCTACCACACCTAAACAAACAAAAAACAACAAAAATGAAACTGATTTGAACTTTAACTTAGAATAGATTCTAGTTATACTGTTATTGCTCTGTTCAGACAGATTCTGGTGAAGACTAGAAAAGATGGAACAAATATTTGATAACACCATTCAATCAAATTCATGTCTAAACTTTATGAAAGTCTCCAGCATCAGCGAGTGCAACCTGAGGTACATTTTATAGGCAGGAGCTGTCAGATTGATCTTCTCTTTCAGTCTCTTATGTAACCAAGTCTCTTCCGTCCTCAGGTAAGGAACCCTGCCTGATCTTCACTAACCGTCGTGACATCCGTCGTCTGGGTCTGGAGAGGAAGGAGTACACTCAGATTGTGGAGCAGCAGAGAAACACAGTGGCTCTGGATGCAGACTTTGACCAGCAGATGATCTTCTGGGCTGACCTGGGCCAGAGGGCCATTTATAGGTAGATTACGCATACCAAACAGCCACACAGAAGCTTGTAAAGGAACCAAACAAGGAAGTTAGGGAGTTATATCTGATGTGACGATTCAGTGCAATGATTCTTTAGTCACATTCAAGTTAGTTCAAGTGGATTTTCATGTCTGGCAGCATGATGGATGTATTGTGGCTGCATGAGAGCAGTGAATCATGCATAACTATAAGTATAACACTTGAAACATTTGTCAAAGTACAATTAAACTTGATGTCTCTTTTTTTGGGGGACTTCTAACCAAAAATGGCAACAAACCAGTAGCCACACGAGCATCATGGTTGTTTTGTCAGTTGGTCAGTCCAACACTTAAATTCAGAGTGAAATATCTCAGCGATTGTTGGATAGATTACTCTGACATTTAGTACACGTGTTCGTGGTCCCACAGATGGTTAGTTGGAATGGTTCCTGAGATGGCAATGTTGGTTGATCAGCTGGTCCACCTTTGTAGTTTTGACTGACATATCTCAACTACTGGATGGATTCAAAAGAAATTTTGAACTTCGACATCCGTTGTCTGCACAGGATGATTCCTAGTGGCCTTGAGAGTCCATTGACTTTACATCCAACTCTATCATGACGTTGACACTTTTGGCTGTAATTGAAATATCGCAAAAGTTATCGTACAGATGGGCGTATTACTTTAGTACAGAAATCCATGGGCATTGGTACTCCCAGGCTTTTCCTGGAGCGCCACCAGCAGCTCAGAGTTTTCACTTATCCTGTGAAATATCTCAACATCCTTTCAGATGTCCTGCCTCCCTCAGGATGAACTGCAACTGATTTTTCATTTAGTGCCATTATCTGGTCGTTATTTTCATTTGTCAGATACTTGCAAAACTAATGACATTCCCATCAGCCTCAGCTGGACTTTGTGTTTAGTGCTAATTAGCAAATGTTAACATGCTAATATTCCAAACTAAAATGTGTTAGCATTAAGCTTAAGTTTGGGTTTGATTAGCTTTTACGAAAGTGAAGCATCCATTTGTCTTTTATTGTTTGTTTGACATCTCAAACTCTTTTTTTTTTTATTTTTTTTTTATTTTTTTTATTCAGGAGTTTTGAGATGAGATTGGTTCATGCTTTGCCCCGCATTGTTTTGTGGAGAATAAGCAGGAGGAGTTTAAACTGACGTGGCCATGTGGCAATTTAAATAATGATTTGAATCTTATATTTTAATGACATTGTCTCTGTTCTTTTTCCGTCACAGTACTGTGCTGGACAAACGAGGGGACGTCGGCACCCACAACAAAGTGATCGATAACGTCCAGACTCCTGTTGGAATCGCTGTGGACTGGATCTATAAGAACTTGTACTGGTCTGATCTCGGCACCAAAACCATTTCTGTAGCCAACTTCAACGGAACCAAGCAGAAAGTTCTCTTCAACAGAGGCCTCAAAGAACCGGCGTCCATAGCTGTGGATCCGCTGTCTGGGTGGGTGGAAAGCTTGTTGTTAATGTCAGGTGAAAACATTTTATCTCAATTGACAATGTTACATTTACCGCTCTGTTGTCTGTGCTGGTCTTGCAGGTTTCTGTACTGGTCTGACTGGGGGGAGCCAGCCAAGATTGAGAAATCTGGTATGAATGGGGCGGACAGACAGGTTCTCGTAGTGAATGACATCCAGTGGCCTAATGGAATCACCTTGGGTAGGATCACATGCCCACGCACACACGCACACACACACACACACGCACACACACACA
>JAPZEB010000011.1:3561031-3584409 GCA_029783705.1 Chaetodon striatus | reverse complement strand
GTGTGTGTGTGTGTGTGTGTGTGGGTGTGGGTGTGTGTGTGTGTGTGTGTGTGTGTGTGTGTGTGTGTGTGTGTGTGAAAGAGAGAATAGGGTTAAAAAGCAAACATGTTCTGAGCAGATTACTAAGTGATCACACATTACTTTTGTGACTTTATTATACTGAGAGAACAGCATTAAATGCATACACAGCCTATGGATGTCGTGCTATATTTAAAGTCATATGGTTTTGAGACAACAAATGAATCAAAAGCAAATGTGTAAAAATATATGGAGAGAAGAAGAGAAGAAACAAACACAAGCATCTTAGTGTCCCAGTTAAAATATGCAAATTCTAAAAGCAGTTGAGCACACCTCACAAATCAAACACGTATAACACATCCAGGCTACTAAACAATACAAGAAAATGATTAAATCTTAGTTCCCAGCATCCACCACAGAGACTTGCTGGAGACATTGCCACCACAATTGGAGTTGTGCCCAGAAACTGGGCATTATTTATGGTCAAAACATTGTCCTGCTTGTGTGTATGACTATGTATATCCATCTATGTATGGATTGAAGCACTGTTAATGTAGCTTGTTATTATGTTATGTTATTATTGTTATTATCTCAGTCAGAGATTTCCATTTTGGAGAAATAACCAAGAAAATTCTAAATTTCCTGACATTAAACCCACAACACAAACTGGCAGTTCTCTTGGGTGAAGGGACAACAGCCCGAGGGACTAAAAACTAACATGTATTCATCTGTAAAATAAATAAATAAATAAATACAATAAAATTTAAAAAAAAGCAGTGTACAGCATACATTATATTGTATAGTAATCAAAAGTGGACTGCTGTAGTATGTATGCGACACCTGTGTATTAAATATGTATGAATGTGTGTATCATGTAAAGTATTTTTACTTTTATTTATTTATTTACTTATTATTATTTTATTTATTTTGTATGTATTTTTCTTCATTAATTTCTATCACTTTCTTATGAAATGCTTTGGCAACAACATGTCTTTCTTCATGCCAATTAAGCAATTTCACTTGAATTAAACTAAATAAAGCTGAATGGTCCTTAAATGCTACAAATAGTGAGCATTTGTTAAAGGAATATTTCACCCCCAAAATGATCATCAGCTATTACTCACCCACTGTTATGTTGATTTTGTGAAGAAAAACCGTTTTTCTTTCATGCCTCCACGGTGAACGAATAATCCAAAAACAAAGAAAATTCTTGATGAATTAAAGTCATAGCAAAACTATATCAAAATATCAAACTCACACAACTCATGCTGTATAATTTTATTGTATTTATGGAATCAGATGTTTTTACCTCACTAAACAACAAGAGCTGCTGATCTACCACCGCCTCCATCAGTCTGTTATTGTGTTAACTTTGTTGAATCTGAACTCACCCTTTAAAACGCTTAAGTCACACAATAACACAAGTTTTATCGGTTCAGATCAACTTCGGAAACGATTGGAGTCGCCCATGGCTTTTATTTATCACAAATTTTCTATGTTTTTGGATTCTTCGTTTATCATGAAGGAATGTAAAAAAAAAATGTTTCCTCACAAATTCAACATCAAACACGGGGTGAGTAATTGACTCACAAATGGTCATTTTGGGGGTTAAGTATTTCTTTGAGAAGCATACTGGGTCAGTTTAAACCTAAAGCTGTGTAAAACTGGATTTCTCCAAACAGTTCCTCTTGAGCTAATATGGATTAATAATTAACATTTTTTAATTATTTACTATTATTTCTCTTCCAGACAGCATCAGGCCAGCTCAGCGGCAGATTCTATGGCGAGTACGTGGAGAGCTTCTGCATCACCTTCTTCACCCTGGAGTACCTGCTGCGCCTGGTGTCCACCCATGACCTCAAGAGTTTCGCACGCAGCATGCTAAACACAGTCGACCTGGTCGCCATCCTACCGCACTACCTCCAGATAGCCCTGGAGTGCTTCGAGGACGAAGACCTGCACCCGCACTCTGGGGACATTGAGACAGTAGCACGTGTTGGAAAGGTAAAATGGGGCTGCAGGGAGAGGGTGGGATGAAGTTGTTAGATTTATTTGTCACATTTATTCATTGGTTCTTCTTCTTCTTCTTCGTTCTGTCGTTTCTGCAGGTGGGCCAGGTTCTGAAGATCATGCGGCTGATGCGAATCTTCAGGATCTTGAAGCTGGCTCGTCACTCGACAGGCCTCAGAGCCTTTGGCTTCACACTGAGACAGTGCTACCAGCAGGTCTGTGTCAAAAAAGCCAAATATAGAGATAAAAAAACAGAATAATATAATAAAATGTTTGTGTGTGCAGGTGGGCTGTTTGCTGCTCTTCATCGGCATGGGCATCTTCATGTTCTCAGCCATGGTGTATACAGTGGAGCACGATGTTTACAACACCAACTTCACCTCCATGCCACACGCATGGTGGTGGGCCACTGTGAGTCCACACACACATAAAAAAAATGTACACAAATTTACTGTCAGCTGTCAATCAATATGCTTTGCTTCTGTTTACTCACATATTAAATCCTTCTAATGTCGCTGTGCTCCGCACTTTCTGCATGTATTACCTTCAGCAAGTGTTTTTCCAAAACAAAGCAGCCAGTATTAAAAAAAAAAAAACAGGAAAGTATATATACAGAGTTATTTACAGAATGTAAATACACTGAATGACTATGACTGAAAAATGTTTGACTTCAATCATTGTTTTTAGCCTGTTGTTTAAAAGAAATGCAGCTTTGATTAAAACCCATGTCAGGAACCTGTAAATTAGAGAGCCAGTATATGTAAGTAAAACATGAATTCAGAAAGCCCTGTGTAAAACAACAAATTTAAAAAAACTCTTCAATGTCCCCAAAGAAAATCCCTTTAGATTTATAAACCTATGTCCGAGTACAGCATCAATTGTAGGGTCTACATTTGAAAAACAGAAATCATCACGTCCTCAACATCTAAGTTTTGGAGTCAAGTCTTCATATATTTAATATTTTTTTCTTTCTCCTCCTCCATCCTCCAGGTGAGTATTTCCACAGTGGGCTACGGCGACATGTTCCCCGAGACTAACCTGGGCCGTATCTTTGCCTTCGCCTGCATCTCCTTCGGCGTCATCCTCAACGGCATGCCCATCTCCATCCTCTACAACAAGTTCTCCGACTATTACACCAAGCTCAAGTCCCACGAATACGCCGCCGTCACCAAGGCCCGCGGGAAGGTGCACTTCGCCAAGAGGGCGGCCAAGAGGTTCGCAGAGTGCTGCGAGGACGCCGTTCAGCCGAGGATATCCCGCCTGCGGTGAGCCAGGCTTTACGTTCTGTGGTTTCTAAGTCTGCGGTAAGATTTATGTGGAAGCAGGAGCTACTGTCAGGGATGTGAAATGAACCAGTGACATTTTGTAAAGTCCGTTAAACCATTGAGACCCTGTGGCAGAATTAGACTGCAGGAGTTATGGCGGGATGACCTGTCGAGAAATTTCCAACCATCTGGACCTCTGTGAAGACATTTCTGAGTCACTCCGCGGTCAGGACTATATTTTTCCTGAGGGGACATTTAATTACACATCCAACCTCCATACCTGTTAGTAGATGTAAAACATAAAACACTGTTGGTGCATTTTTTTCTTATTTTATTTATTTGCCAAAATGCGCTTTACTCGTTCTTACGCTCTTTTTAAATCTACATACTGTACATCCATACTAAAGCTGTCTGTACCACCGTCATCACCGACCTCTTCTCTTCCTCCATCCACACTCTGTCCATTAGGCTCTAAAGCTCACAAATAATCCAGGATTCAGGAACGTCAGCAGGACTGAAATAAATCATAAGTTGAAGACCCGACATCTGGACGATGGATATTAGATCAGTTTATCTTCCCCATGTGTCTCTGTCTAATAATAAACCTATGTCTCTGTATCTTGTCGTCATAAAGCTGTGCGGCTCTTTCTGAGTGTGTGTGGGCTGCACACGCTCATAACCAAGGGTCTTGCTGTGTTTGTGGTATGAGGACCACCCTGACTAACTAGACATTTAATCTTACTGTGTTTGAATGTGTGTATGGGCAGTGTCCACTTAATCAGAGTGGTCTTCATAAACACAGTTTTGCTATGTTTGTATGGGTAATGTCCAGTTAACACAAAACTTATTTTCAGCCAAGATGACATTTGACCTTTTAGCACCAACCTTCCAAAGAAAAATGTGGAAGTCCAAGGCTGGCTAATGAAACAATTTTATCAGATTATGTGCACACTTTATTTATTCCAATTCTTTGGAAATAATCTAAAACAGAGACAAAATTCAGAATTTAAAGTCTAGTTTTAGAGAGTAAGTTTTAACTTAAATGGCAGTTATCTGAAGGGGTACACTGAAAACAGTTTTTCGATGGACTTTTCATTTACATTCTTTAAATTTCATTTTTTTATCAGCAGCCCTGGACTTCCAGATAAACCCTTTGAATATTTTCTGGATTCAAGAACAGTTCCAGT
This sequence comes from Chaetodon striatus, assembly GCA_029783705.1. Taxonomy (NCBI): domain Eukaryota; kingdom Metazoa; phylum Chordata; class Actinopteri; order Chaetodontiformes; family Chaetodontidae; genus Chaetodon; species Chaetodon striatus. Next base: position 3,579,929 of record JAPZEB010000011.1, on the reverse strand, counting down.
TTCCTCTTATTACACTGAAAGCTTTTAATTATTCACCATCTGGTTGAAAAAGTATAAGATGCACTTTATTACTTACAATAATCTTTATTTTGCAAAGACATTTTTTTAGCTGATAGAAAACTTTAGAAGAAAAATCTGAAACCGGATGGCACAAACTATTAGGACCAGTGCACAGCGAGAACCTGTGCTGCTCTTTGTATTTACTGCCTGTACACCATTTATTTGTAACATACTGTTATTCACTCACTAATTAATTGAACATCTGCTTTTTTAAATTGGTGTTAAGCTACGGTCAGTCAAACGCAACACTTCCTACAGAAGGTTCACATTAAAAGCCTTCAGCAGCTCTTCTAAGCTTTTATTGTGAAAGAAATGTTGAGTTTCACTGACAGGAAATGAAAAAAAACAAAACAGTATGTTACACGTTAACATTATGTGCACTGCTGCTACCTGCAATCAAGTGGCGTCTGTGTATTTTAACCAGTTATTTTTCGTGGCATTACTTCGTCCTGTATTTCATTATTCACAAACACAAATTCACGTCCATTTTTCATTAGGGACGGACATGACAACAGTGTTCCAGGTTGTCTCCACTTCCTGAAATCCTTCCCATTTGCAGCCACAAACGCTTGCAGTCTTGTCGCCATTTTGTGGGAAAAGACCCACCGCTGCACAGGAAGTGATGCGTGTAACATCGCCAGTCTGTTTGAAATGAAAAGTCTCTATTTGTTCAGATTCTCCAGCAGGATTTCAGCTCCTTTGTTGTTGCTGATGCTGCTGAGCTCTGATTTGATGGACTCCAGCGCTGCCTTCACCTCTGCGGCCACAGACTTGTCACAGCTGTTCAGGAGGCTGCACACAAAAACAAAGATTATTTAATGTCTATAATTTGTCCATGTAACATATAAACAGCGCAGCTATTGTGATATCATGGCTCAGATGTTTGATACAGGAATATTTCATCCCCTAAATGACCATCTGTATATCACCCACTCACCCCCTGTTAGGTTGAATTGAAAACGCCTTGATCAGTTTGTTTGTGTTTTTGTGTGACTTTGGTGTTTTTAAGGGTTAGTTTGGATTCATCAAAGTCACACAATATAAAAAACTACCTGTTTAGGACAGCAGTAGAGCAGCAGCAGCTCCAGTTTTAAGCAGGATAAATTAACTTTTTGTCAGTGAAGTCTGGGTTTGAGGAGTTTGAGGAGGTCTTTTATGACTTAAAATCGTCATGAATTTTCTTAGATTCTGCTTCACAGTTTTTTTTAAATGTGTGTCTGAGGTTTCTGCCTCAACCAAAACACAATGGAGGTTATTTGTGGTGCTCACAGCATCGGATATTTCCCTTTAAATAATCAACAGATTCCACTTTGAACAGTTTCCTATAGAACTGCTAATGAAAACGTCCCTATAAACACTGTTGACAGGTCGTGGGTTATCAAGAGAAGCTTGGACACTCTGGAAAATACTTCCTTGCTGACGAGGTTTTTCAATGTAATTTTTCAGTGTATTGGAGTGGGAGATGAAATCACAAAACCTGGATAAATACAGAACCTACTAGAGCAGAGGTGTCACACACATGGCCCGGCCCACTGGGTGACCCTGCACACCTAATAGTGATACACTTGTGAAGGCTAAGAGGTGTAAGGTTTCAGGAGCAAGTCAAACATTGAGTAGCTTTCTTCATGTAAAATGCTGCGTCAGACACCTTCTTGGTTCTTTTCTTACACTTTAGTTTGGTGTGGTGTGTCAGGATGACTACACAGGAGTGAAAATGCATGGGAAAATACAATGGCAGTGAGAAGTAGACTGACTGACTAAAAAAACTGACGGAAAAACTGAGACATGTTGTTAAAATTGCCCTTCGTCTCAGCACAGGCTGTTTATCAACTGTTCTGTAAATGGATTAGCTTTTTAAAAATGTACTTAAACAAAAAATAGGGAAATGCGGAGGTGTTTGTTATTTAAAGCATATTATACAATGGTTTTCCTGCTCTGGCCCAACTGCTATCAAATCGGACTGTATGAGGTATGTGAACTAAAATGAGTTTGACACCCCTGTACTAGAGGGACGTTTGTGATTTGCTCGGACTGACCGTTTAACAGCAGTGTATCTTGTAATCAACTTGTTTTGTCACTGTGATGTGTGTGTGTGTGTATGCTGACCTGCAGAGCACCATGGCTCCTCTGTTGACTTTGACCCAGCTCTTCAGATTGTCTGCTCCCACTGTGTCCACCAGTATCCTGCAGAACCGCTCTGAGAGGGCAGGTGAGACAGACATCGACAGGTTAGACATCAACAGTTGTCAGTATTTTAACTTTTATTGAGCACAATGAGGTTATGTTTCTGTCACTTTTGTCTTCAATACTGATTTCAATGGTGGAAGAGTTGGGCTGTTTGCAGTTTTTGGTGTAGTTGGCGCCCTCTTGTGGCCGTTGAATAGGGTTACACTGTCACATAATCACATTTGTGTGAGGCAGACACAAAGTTCTTTGACATTCTTACTAGTTTTTGTCATCATATCTGTTTTTGTGATTCTATTTTCTTCCAAACATAAGAGACAAAGTGAAGTAAATTCCAACAAAGTTAAACGAGATTATGATTCATCAGATCAGAAGGAAAAAAATCATCACACTTGTTTGTTCTGTGTCTTTCAGCGCACCAGAAATTAACAAACAAAAAGAGTTTTCAGTGACTTAAAGTCTCTGAGTTTATTTCACAGCACACTGACATAAACTGACATTAAACTTAAACTGGTGAGATGATTTTAGAAAATGGTCAGCAGTGATTTAAAGCTTATGCAATTTGAATGAATGTTTAGACCATGAGGGTATAACGGTATGTGAATTTGTCCCAAACCACTCAGTACATCCTGTGACTAAAACAGTCACAATAGTCTTTTTGTGTCTCGGCCTACTACCCACACACGGGGAACAGAAGCGTTTTGGCATCACAACCGGTGCTGTCTATCAGCTGTAACATTTTAGTTGGCTCAGCCTACAACGATTTGTGTGTTAATGTATGCCATCATTGTTCAACTGCAGTCAGGAATATGTGTGGAAATGCTTCAAGCATTGCCTTTACGATGACATATCGCCTGCCGAAAACATACCCAACTGTGACCCAAAAACTGAGGTACATACAGTAGTTCTGTCCTTTAACAAGCAGATTACCTCCACTTCTAAAATGGCCGCAACATCAGCAAGCAGTTTAGAGTCTAATTACAAGAAGTCTCGTGTGTGTGTGTGTGTGTGTGTTTACCTTCCTTGCCGGCCTCTGCCAGTGTCATGTCCTGCTCCAGGAGCCACTTCAGCACCAGGTGTCCTGCTGGATGCTCCGCCATGTGAAGCTGCAGCAGAGACAAAAACTCAAAGTGAAGAACAGCAGAAGTGCCCGTATGTTGGACTACATCAGTTTCTGAGGTAAACCGTCATGGTTGCTTCATCTGGTAAGCATCCTAGCAGTAACACACACACTACCTGTCCGTTGGTCCCTCCTGGCACCAACTCGTGATTGGCCAGCTGAGCCACTGCCGTCATGGCGGGCCGCAGGTCTCCACAGGCTGACGCCAGGATGTCACTAACAGTTACGCTGGACGCCTTGTCCATCACCATGGCTGCAGCGTTGTCACGAAGATACTCCAGCAGCAGGGGGGAGACGACTTCTAGCAGCTCCCTCCTTCGAATGGCCATGTCCTTTTTACTGATGAGAGAAACACAGAGCTGATCTCACTGTAGTTCATTTAAGGTACTAGTCCGTCATTTACATCGCTCACTAAATTTCCTTCAATCAGGCAGGTGGGTTTTTTTAAATTCATAATAAATAGCTTTTCAGAAGTGCCTTTCTTTACACGTTGCGGTGATCCAGACCTCCTGTTTTTGTAAGGTAACAACAGGATTTTATGGAAGATAAAGTCCATCTACACACATGCGGCTGTTACCTGTGTGCGTTTCCGTCTCCTTGCTCCAGCACCTTGATGATCTCTGGCAGCAGGTGAGCAGGATCTCTGGGGCTCAGCAGGTACAACAGAACCTTCTTACCATATTTATTACCAATGACCTCATCCAGAGACGACAAGATCTCCTGAACAGGTGGAAAACAGGTCAAACAACATTTTTAGATGACAACATTTCTCATGTCTTAAAACTGAAAATCGTCACCTGACCACTTCTTTTATTTTCCGCATCATACTTGTGTTAGTTTTTAAGGAAAACTGTAGTTATTTAAATATTCACAGAGTCTAATGGAGCATCATCGGAGCACATGACATCCGACTTACTGAGAGCACGGCCTGTTTGACCAGCTTGGTGTCATCCACACAGTCGAATATGGCCAGAAGAACCAGGTGACCAAACTCTCCCTGTGGACAAATAACAGTCAGTCTGAGGAGGTTTGACAGCCGACACATGAACAACAGAGGGACAGAAGAGACCTGAAGATCTGAAGTCACACAATCAGGTTAACTCATCAAGTCTGGACTGACGACTGAGCTCAGATATTTCTACATGTGTTCTCAGCTGGTCTGAACACCAACAAAGGTAAATGTTTAGCCTCAGGTCAGACCTTTCCTCCTGATAAATGATTATCAGTTAGAGTCATCTTCTCTTAAATCCAGTGAGCTAATAAAGTTTTAGCAGCTTGCGTCTATAATGAATGTATGAATGAAAAGAGCATTGAGAACTCACCGTGGCAAACTTCACCATGTACGTCTTCATAGTTTTGATGATGACTTTTCTGTCCTTAAACATGGGGAAAAAGTTCAAACAAAGACACTGTGCATTAGACCTTTTATTTTACTTTCACGCTTGTATTTAACATTGAAAGGGTAAAGCTCTTTATCTTAAATCCACTATGATGTATTTTGGCATTATTATTATTTTAATGTGCATATTAAGGCAGTACAGGAGGAGGCACACATAAATAATCCTCCAGGACTGGTACATGCTCATGTTTAACCCAAATTATGTGTCATGTGACTGCAGTTGGTTCAGATCGAGGTCGGAACACGTTCCCACCACAAACAAACCGCACCAGAGTTTGTTTGTAACCTGACTGAGACCACCTCTTCAAGAAGGTCGCGGTCTGGTTGTTTTGAGTGTGATTGCTGTGTTCACACCTGCCCAAACAGACCACACTTAGGGGGCAAACCAACTTGAGTTCAACTTAACCAAACCACAGGGCAGGTGTGAAAACACCCCTAATTTAAAACACAGCTTTTTCCAAGATGGCAGAGTGTTTAATTTTTGCTTGTGGCTTTTAACAGCTCTATATTCTTAATATTTGTATTTCATATTTCTTGCATGCTTTATTGGTGGATTGATGTACATCATGTTTGCGTACACACCTTAGCTGTCCCGTGCCAAAGACAGTGCATTGCCACTCGTGCTCCGTCGTGTGTGTGAGCCATGTAGACAACCGCCTCTCTGATCGACTCGATCATCTCCTGCTCACATCAGAACAGATACAAACCAAACAGAGGAGACAGGTCAGTGGTAAATACAGTCAGCACTAAATAAATGTATTATCTTTTATTTAGTAATTATTCTGTGCTTGCAGGAAACTGTAATTTTTATAGTATCCATTTTCTATACTTCTTTGACTGTTTTTGTATTTTGTTTTATTTTACACCACACTCTGCCTTTCTAAAGAGTGTTATTAGCTGAATGCTGCTATTCAAAAATTGACAACATTATACGAGATGTGTGGAGCTGCTTACTGTTCTCTGTTTCTCTGGTGCTAACAGGAAGAAGTCCAGGAAGACTTTGTGGACCAGAGAGTGTTTGATAACTTGTTCTCTGAAACACAACAATAGAAAGTAAGTACAAAAAATTACATTATATTGATTCCAATTACATTAAAGTAGACAAGGAAAATGAGGAAGGAAAAAAAATAAATGAAAATAAAATGAAGCTGCATATGTATATTCATACTTTTCTTTTCTCTCTTTCTTTCCACAGGAACTGAACTATCATACTGAACCAAAACAATCACCACCAACTATTATTTCTGCATGGAAATAATACTAAAGCATCAGGTTTGTTTCTTAAAATTACCTTTAACTTATCCAGGAAATAAAACTAAACTTTGTAGCTTAGAAACCCGGGGAAAATCACTTAACTCTAATTGACTTAAATCTGACCAAAATTTTCGAAACTCAGTCAAAAAAAGCTTCAAATTAGTTTGGATCTTAAGACAAATGCTAATTTGCCATCACATAAATATCATGAACCACATTAATCCTCACCTCTGGGTGCCTCTCTGCCTTGTTGATGCTCTTTCATCAGAAATTACATTCCTTTGTTCTCTATTTGTGTGTTTCTATTCTTTTCTCTCTCTCTTTTTTTTTGGTTACCTAACATAGAGTTGTAACTAACCATTATTTTTCCCATTTGTATAAATAGCTATTAAATGCCAACAGTGTAAAATGGCCATCAGAAGTGCCCGGACTTTAGAGTGACACCTTTGCACTACTTGTTTTGTCCCAAAGATATTTATAAAGATATAAAAGCAGAAAATCTTAGACACCAGAGAGTGATTGTTAGTTTGCTTCATAAATGACTTCAATGATTCATCAATTCAAAAATTTGGATTACTTTTCTGTGAATCGACTACCCAGAACAACCCCACTGACTGTGGTTACTCTTAAGCTAATGCTGATAATATATCAAGTAAAAGTATTTCCTTAAGTTCTCGTCTGCGTGCGATTCTGCTGTCTCGTCTTACTTCTGGGCCATGGGTGTGAGAATCTGCTTCATCTCGTCTATCATGCCGTTCAGCTTCTCCGGGTTCCCCTCTGCAACTTTCTCGATGGTGTTGCACACTGACGACTGGACAAAAGATCACAGTCAGCAGCAGATATTTAACAGCATAGTTAATCCAACACAGAGGCACCATGATGACATCATCAACACTGCCAAATATCACAGTGTATAATAATGTCTGGAAGCAGCCCAGTGCTGTTGCGTGCAGCTGTGTTTGTGTGTGTGTACCTTGCAGATGGTGAAGGTGTTCCCGTACAGCTCCTCAGTGAGCATCAGTCTCTGAGCCAGCACGGCCTTGTCGTTGTAGGCGTACTCGATAATTGACGAGGCAGCGGCGTGGCGAAGCATCGGCCGCACATGACCTTTAAACGTTTGCATCACAGCCGCCACCAGCTCCTTGTTCCTGTGGAGGAAATACAGACACAGAACTCACACACTGGACCAAACTGAAGTCCTGATAGAGAAATTAGAATCATCTTACTTCCAGTGCAACGCCAAAATTTCTCTACTCAAATATATTTATAAAATAAAACAGACTTTGTCATCGGTGGTAAGATAAAGTCCTGGATTATTTCATGGTTGTCCCTGACAGTCCACCAACAATTAAATAAGATGCAGACAGGGAGATTCTCCAACATTCTCCCTGCCCTAATAAATCCAAACTCTAAGAACATGAACAAAATGTAACCAAAATGAGAAAAAAGCATAACTAGTTCGGAAAGATGTGAGTTATTTTTGTCCTTATAAACAATCAGATTGCTGAAATCTGTGCATTCAGAGACCACCAGTGACCCTGATCTGAGATCTGTTACAACTGTATCCACATTGAAAATCAACCTGATGTTTGCACATACATTCAAATGTAAAGCACATTGAGTTTACTTGTGCCAACAGTGTCAAACACACAGGTTGTGTGTTGCTAAATTAAATAGCGTTTTGTAAAGGAGAGCAGAAGAAGAAACCATTTTGAGCGGACTCACCCGTACATCAGCAGTTTTTTCACCACATGTTTGCCGTACTGCGACTTACACAAACCAATGATGTCTTCTGCGGGAGACAGAAGAGCACTGACATTAATGTTTTTACGTCACAAATATATAACTAGAGGCTAAACGACAGGTCAGCTCAGCAACACTCATCCATCACACTCAGACACAATGTTGGCGACTCTTTGCAAACGAAATTAGCTAGCACTAGCTCAGTCATTGGGGATGTCATCATGCATTCATTTGGGATTCAATTTTCCTGAATTTGATCCAATGATAAAATCCGAAACAAAACATTTTTATGTAATGAGAGCTTTCTTTTGCTTCCAATCCAAAGAGCAGCAACAACGGACACTCACTACAATTAAACTCCCATATTGCAGTGAGCCGTGTCTTATCTCCTGCCTCCTGAGAGAGCGAGACTTGGCGCTGTTAGCAGAAGAGCCTTGAACTGTGGTTACTCTGAGCAGCAAGCATGGGAATTTATAGAGCGCTCCAGGGATGACGTATTTCTTTAGGCTGATGTGGAAGTTAGCGTCGTACTGGTTCCCTCGTCAAAAAGCCGATAGGATTTTTTTTTTTGTGACTTTTGGAGTACTACAGAAAATAAGCTCTGTGGTAAAGAAACGTTTGATACTTACACGCCAAATGCCAATCACCAGAAGTAAAAAACTAACATTATGCTCCAGACGCATCACACCACAGTCAAATGATTTAACGAAGTGTGTAAAGCTGTGTTCGGTGTGATGACGCTGTCTTATTTCAGGCGTCTAACCAAAAACCCATTTTCGCTGATGGCCTGTACAAGTTGCTAAATTTGTCGCGAGTCTCTTTTTAGAAATAATGTTGCATTAAGACACTCTCAAATTTTAAACTCGTGAATCAGAGACAGATACAGTAACAGTAAAGTTGCAGAGGCAGCAGATGAAAAAGTCAAGTGCGTCAGCTCACCTTTGAGTTCCTCAAACACTTCCTGTCTCTGCTCATGGCTCCCGAACTGGATGAAGCACTGCAGCACTCGCACTGAGTCGTGAGCAAACGCCATCTGCAGGCAGAAGAGCACAGTCAGAAACGACAGTGCACAAATTTCACAACATAAAGCCAAAATACAGAATGGATCTGCTTGTTTCACCTCCATACAGCATTACAACAATGCGTGACTCTTCTGTCTGACGTCAGACTTCTTTTTAGTGGCGTCTCTGTGTCCTCTAATCTCAGCTATTACCTTGATGTCAACTTTTAAATAACAATAAAACTGATGGACAAATTTACAAAAATAAGACCAAAGCTGCAATCATCCAGAATGATCCTACCTAAGGTAAATAATAAACCCTCTCTATTGGTATATGTACAGATTTTGGTTGAATGTCAGCTGGCATTGGGACTGAAAAAAAGGCATCCAAGAGTCATTTCCCACAGTGTTTGATTGACAGATGATCTGTGGGCATTTAGCACCAAAGAAGCCGACCAGACCTCATTTTAAACCCCCAAAAAACAGGATTCTGTTGTGTTTATGAACAATAATTCCTGAAGGAGAGTGTGTCTTGTTTACACTTCACACGTTGCTATGCGTTGCCAATGTTCTGTTTACTACAAACACAATAATAAATCTCCAGAGTGAGACTTACCTGTTTCACCTTCCCGCGGATCAGGTCATGAAGCTCCTTCATCAGTTTCTTCTTCAAGTCGTTGTCGCAGTTCTTCCTGTTGACACACGTACACCATTATTCTACACCTGCCACCCTTTTCACCTTTTCCCTGTGGCCAAAACAACTAGAAATATATTTCTTATTTCCAATATGGTCAAAATATATGCGTTGCAAACCAGTTCTGTGTTTGAGAATAAACTAACCCCTGGTATTGTCCAGATGCTCGTCATATTCAGAGCAAGATATGACACTGTTTATTATTATTAGTTATTTGTTTAATGAGTTTCCATATGTGTGGGGCTAGTTGTACTGCACATACTGTATATGATCTTTTCTTGTTGTTTAAAAAAGGTGAGAAGGGCATAAAGAAGGTCAGAGTGAAGGGTTCAGCTCTCACTTTCTTTGTGTGTGTGTCTGTGTGTCTGTGTATATACCTCCTGAGGTCTCCCCACACTTGTTTGCACTGACAGATGATCTGGAACATGTCCTTCCTCTCCGCCTGCTGCCTGCTCTTCTTCAGATCCTTCTTCCTCTGCTGCCTATTCTTCTTCAGCTCCTCCTCCGTCAGCTCCTTCGTCTTCGGCTTGAACTCACCTTTCTTCATCCTCTTGGCCTCAGGACCTGATCGCACACAAACACACAGAAATTACTTGTTTTGACACATTCAAACACAAGCACATGTTGATGCTGTTTATAGCTCCTTTGTTTTCATGTTTTGTATTTGTGGTGCATTTATATTGTATGTTGACTGTAACTGTCACTTGTTACTAATGTTTTATTGACATGTGACATGCAGCGCTGTCAAGTAACAAGTAAAAGAATCAAACATGCAAAACCAGTTTGTAATCTGACAAGCAGATTTTATCTCACCTCCACCCTCTTCTTTATTTTTCCCTTTAAATGGCATTTTCCTCTTCTGCGGCCCCTTCCCAGCTTTGGAGAAAGCAAATTTGTGTTCTCCCTTGCCGCCATCTCCACCTTTCCCCGGCCTGCCTTTCCTCTCTGTGTTGTTGTACGGTTTGAAGGGCTTTTTACCACCTGGCTTACCGCCTGGTTTTCCACCAAGTTTGGTCCCTATGGAATCTGGACAAGGGCAAAACATGACAATGACAAACCTGGTTGAAACTGATGGAGTACATAGCTGGTTAATGTTGACTCCAGCTTACCTTTTCCTTTCTGTGTAAGCTTCTTTCCTCCTTTAGGAGAAAAGGGTTTTTTGGATTTAGCCTCCATCCTAACGTGCGTCTAAGAGAGAAATGGAGACGAGAAAGACAAAATCATAAATCTGTGCTCTTCAGTGCTCTTGAAATTAAAAATAAAAACTAAAAGGTAATTTAAGACAATGTAATGACTTATACTGCTTGATATTTAAGACACTAAGGACCTGCAAACTCATTGTAAGACACATAAATATGTATGTGGAGATTCTACACAAGCAAAATCAGTATGTTAGTGTCGCCACGTAACGTCACATAAACTACACCTGTATTTTTTACTGTCTCTTGACCTAAGTATCCACATTATAAGAAATAGGAGGGAGTTATTGTTGCAGTCCACTACATTTATCTTCTAGCTGCTTGGAGAAGTTATTTGCAGAGTTTTTTGCTGGTTTTAAACGCAAATAATATCACGTTGTTACAGTAAGAGGCACTGTTTAGAGTCACTAACTGTCTACTACTGTTAGTTAACGACCCAAGAATAAATGAGTTAACACTGTGGAGAGCCTATTTTTTTCATGCCTGTAATTTTTTGATAGATTGTGTTGTAGATACTTTCACTTGTATAACGTTAAAGGAGTTTGGGCACTCTTGCCGAAGCTAGTTAACCTAGCTAACAGCATAAACAACGTATGTCAACAAATACGATCACACTAACGATAACGCCACGCGCGTTTACGCTTTACAATTTCACTATTAAGACAACCTGTAACAAGATATAAGATATTTTTCCTGGTGTATCTTACATTTCAGCTGCACACACACGCTGTCCCAGCTCAGTCCCATGCGTTCTGTAACCAACACGACTTACGGCACAACACGTCCAATCATGTTGAACCGTCGCTGCCGTAAAGCGTACGTTGTCGCGACAACACTTTATCGCCGAAAAGTAGGGGAATATAAACTTTTATTGTTTTTATATCATCCAATTTTTATATTTGTAATCGGTTTGGCAGTCGCACAGTTTATCAACGACAACGTAGCCCAAAATCTATCAGTAGTGACGTTGTCCGCTTGACTGTGTGAGGCGGCCATGTTTGTTTACAAGTGGCATTTAAAGCGACAGACGTCATTTCTAGGGTTACAGAAATCAGAACCGTTACGGTAATTTTATCCTGCTGTATGAATTCATTTATTTATTTTTGCCACTAAATGGTTGTACGGTTATAACAACTATAGTTTTATAACTTACTTAAAATGTACTGCTTTTTTTAATGCCAAATTGAGGCAAGTATAATTGTACAGACTACATTGACCAGCAGGCTTTGCAAATGAATGACTTTCCTTGTTGCCTGGCAACCTCTCTAAACTAAAACGTACTTCGGCCGTTAGAAAATTAGGAGACGAATTTACAAGGTAAAGCTATCATACGTTAAGTACAACTCAAAGTTGACGTAAAACCGCTTCAGTACGGGTAGCTTGGCACGGAGTGACTGAAAATTTAGTCGCCAACGTTGTATTTTATTTTAAAGTAAAATGTATTGTATTTTACTTTAAAGAAAAAGTACTCAATTAATACATTTCCCTTTTTGTTTTACAGTAAGCGGAAAACTCATCTGTTGGTGAACAGGCTGAGAGCACACAGACAGCTTCACAGGACAACACTGAAAGTAATGTTGGAGAGTTTTATCATGGAGGCCACTGGTTCCCAACCTGCGGGTCTCGACGTTTACATCCCTTTTGTTTTCATGTATTTTGAGTGTGTGTGTGTGTGTGTGTGTGTATGTGTATGTAGTATTTCAGCTTTGAAAAATGTGTGTATGTCGATATCGGTTTCTGTCATGAACTGTGAATAAAGTGAATGAAATTTCAGCAGGACTCTCAGTTAAAGGATAAGATGTCAGTTGATGTGCAACCGTTAAAGCATTTCAGTTGTCATTTGAAGGGAAAAGACGTTTAAGTAGTTGAATTTTCAGTTGAACTTATAGTTGAAGGAAAATATCTAAAGGCAGTTCAAGTGTGCACTGTAAGTAGTGCGTTGGCATGTGAGCACTGACAGCAGTTAAAGATCAGTTGAAATGTAAAATCTTCAAGTAAAATATGAATCAGTGAATTCACATAGGTCTGTCTTATTTGAGAAATTCTACATGGAAAAAATGCACAAGTTAAATCACTGGTGCCTGACAGCTGCTGTCAAATATCTCTCCTCCCTTACAGGATGTGATACTGAACACTCAGTGATGCAGCAGGAGACTGAAGAGGGATCAAAGACACAGCCCTCTGCAGACATGTCCTACAAGTACGAGGAACTTCACTCCAGACCTTTCATCACACCCGACTCTGAAATCCCAGAGAACCTCCTGCACCTCTCGTATCCTTCTTTGAAATTGAGTTCTGAAAAACATTTCACACCACATCCTCTCTAACCTCTCTCATCATACATAGCAAATAACATGTGAATCTGATCTCCATCCTTAATCTGTCCTGCGTTCAGTCACTCGTTTGGCTATGACAGCGGGCGCAGGGGGAACCTGCAGCTGCTGGATGACAGAACTCTGATCTTTATAGCAGGCAACCTGCTCGTCCTGCTGGACGTTTCCACCAAGGAGCAGAGATACCTCCGCTCCTGCAGCGGAGGAGGAATCGGCTCCATCGCAGTAAGAAGGCTGACAAACTACGTGTCGTGTTAGTCAGAATCGTCACCCTGAGGCTCCAGTCTGTCTCTGACTGAGTGCAATAAACACTGATGAGATGGATGGATGAGCTGACAGATAACTTTACATTTATTCAAGTTTCAAGAGTGCACTAATACGTTTTTATAGCATATGTAAATGAATGGGAATCAATGGCTGCCTGGAATTATGGGAAAAAAGGAGAGTGCAGCCTGTGCTTGAATATGGTCAGCAAAGTGTACAACACTGTATATGTGATTTATGTTTTCGGTGCAAAAAAAACTGTCATGGCTCTTTAAGTAAATGTCCTTGTTTCTGTTATTTTTCGGGCATTGATGACTTTATTCATAAGTTTGTGAGTCAGATAAAAAGTAAGGAATTTTTTTCTTGTTATCTTTCACTTAAAATGATGTTTTAAGAGTATGAATGACGTAACGTAATGACTTAAAGACTTATAGACTCCCTAACAAGCATTTCAGGGATACACATACAAAAATACATTACTGATATTTCCTAGAGAATTTGTCTTAATTTCCGTGTGTCCGTGTGTGTGTGTGTGTCAAGGCACACCCTTGCAAGGAGTACTTTGCTGTAGCAGAGAAGGGAAACCAGCCCAACATCATAGTCTATGAATATCCTTCATTACAACCAGTCAGCGTCCTCAGAGGTGAGTGGGACCAAGATGCATTGTATTTGCGATGACAGCCGTGATCAGAGGTATTATGTTTTTGGGTTATCCGTCCGTCTCTTTCTCATGAACATGATAGGTCAAGCTTGAGGGAATTTCTTCAAATATGGCAAAAACGTCCACTTGGTTTCACCGATGAGCTGATTAGATTTTGGTGGTCAAAGGTCAAAAGGGAAGGTCACTGTGACCTTGTGTCCGTCTTATTCTTGTCAGCGCGACATTTCAAGTATACCCTGAGGGAATTTCATCAAAATTGGCACAAATATCGTGTTCATCTCATTCTCATGAACACTCTGGGGGAAGTTCTTGAAATCTGGCACAAACTGAAGACTCAAAATAAACATCATGCACATCCAAAAACAATAAATACCAGGTGCTGGTTAGAAGACCAAATACAAAAATGGGTCCACACACCAGAAAGTGCTCCTTTTGGAAATTTTAATTTTATCACCACATTTGACATTTTGGGTACCAGCCCTTTTTGTTATCAAATTTGGCACAAACATCCACTTGGACTCAATGATGAACTGAAAAGATTTTGGTGGTGCAATGGAAACGTTCAGGCCCCGGTGTACTTTGTACTACAAAACAGAAAATGATAAGAAACCCTACATTCTACTTCCTGTTTATGTAACAGGCTGTTAGTGCCTTAGCGGTGAACTGTAACTGAAACTTGGCATGCAACGGCAAGGTGGTAGTTCTAGTTGATCATGTTTTTGACCTTTGTGTTTGTAGGTGGTACAGAGCGGGCGTACAGCTTTGTGGATTATAACCGTGATGGGAGCCTGCTGGCGAGCGTGGGGAGTGCACCAGACTACATGCTGACGCTGTGGAACTGGAGACAAGAGGAGGTGATGCTGAGCTGCAAGGCCATTTCTCAGGAAGTCTACCGAGTTACCTTCTCCCCATACAACCCGGGACTGCTCACATCATCAGGATCTGGACACATCAAGTAAAGCACACACTGAATCCTCCTGAAACCTAGACCTCAGAAGTTGAATGATTATTCCCTTACACTCATATTGATATGTTTATGTTGTCAAATAACGTGGAAATACCTTCTGTCTGTCTCTCTGCCTTCTCTCAGGTTCTGGAAAATGGCCAGCACATTCACAGGTCTTAAATTGCAAGGGCTTATGGGACATTTTGGGAAAACAGCAGCGACTGATATTGAGGGCTACGTGGAACTTCCTGATGGAAAGGTCTGTGCACTGCCGTTCTGACAGGTTGGGTCTATATGCAGGTCAGGATGGTCTGCGTGGTGCTTGCTGTTATTGGCAGGGGGCTACACAGCCATAAATGTCCAAACCACAGCTAAATAATGGATAGGACAGGGTGTCTGAACAGAGTCTTGTATGAGCTTATACATTGTTTTTAAGAAAAATCCTGCATAGTATACCTTTAAGGTTTGCAAAAAGTAAAGTTGAACATTGAATATATTTTTTATCTTTTTAATTTCATGTGTTTTTGACAAAAACAATCTCATTCAGTTGCTGTTCTGGGGCTTTCAAGCTACTGTAGCTAGGTCAAAACTTCAACCTCAAAGATATTTAGGTTTCATAAATCCTCTGTAAGACTCAAGAGAACTAACAGTTGCTTGTGATCGTCATCACCCTTTGTGTCCTCCTGTCAGGTGGTGTCCGGCTCAGACTGGGGCAACTTGCTGCTGTGGGATGGGAACTCCATCAAGGTGGAGATTTGCCGTAAGGGGGGGCGGAACTGCCACACAGGGGTGGTCAAGCCATTCACCCTAGAAGATGGACAGCTGATGACGATTGGCTCTGATGGAGCAGTCCGGGTAATTTTTGCAAAACATAACTCCATAACCTCAAATCGCTTCACTTTTAGAACGTTTCTGTCAAGTTTGTCATTAGATGTTTTTCTAAATTATTATTTTTAAATATACAGATTTCATTTAAACACCTAAAGCAACAATGCTAGTCCATCCCTCAATACTTTCTGACCTCCCTACCTCATCTGTGGCTGTCAGCCCCAAGCCCACTGCTTACTCCTGAAGATGCAAATGTTTAAAAAACATCTCATAAAGCTTACATTATTTATATTTTTAAAAAAAAAAGGCTCACTCATTTCCTAAACATCTGGGCACTATTGTTTCATGCAAATTACTCAAACAGAAGGAAGTAGTGCATTTGTTGGGGACTATTTTCAGTGGTGGATTAATACACTTTTGGTGCATGTGCAAATCCAAGCACACCACAGAGATTGATGGAGGGGACGTATAAGGCCCTGATCACACCGAAAGTGTTTTGCAAAACGCGAGGCATGCCACACTGGCTTTTTTTTTTTTTTTTTCAATTGAATGCCACCAGTGAAAAAAACGCTTGCTGCGCCGTTTTATTGTTGCCAGGCAACCATGGACTCACCTCCTTATGCTAGCCTTTTTGTGTAATCAATCTACCAATTATTTATTTTAGTAATTTGACCATAATCAGTAAGTAGTTCCTAAAATGTTCAGGCAGAGGGTACTTGCTGTAGCTCTGGTTGAGGGTGAGAGGCTGTCAGTACATAGTTTGTTGGGTACGGGGAAACAGAGATCTGTGTGGGTACACGAGACCCTAAAAAAGAGGGTGGATTATGGGGAGTACCACCAGTTGGTCCAGGGGCTTCACCACGATGGATGTTTTCAGGCATATTTTAGGATGACTTGGAGGCAGTTTGACAACCCTGCTGTGTATCATCGAACTGTATAGCTCTGGGTATCCGTCAGCTGCTACCAACAGTTTCTCAATTGGACAATAGGAAAAAAAGATGATGACATAAGAGATGACTTGGGGCGTTTTTCTGCTTTGAGTTGAAGTGTTTTTTAACTCGAGCAGTTTAGAGTGCCCTGGCAAAAATGACAGGAGCTTAGAGTGCAGAGACGGTAGGCGGCGTGTCGCAGGCAAAAAGCTTCATTCTCATTTAACGGTTACAAAAAGGCACCTCCAGCTGCTAAAACACTTTTTGTGTGATCAGGGCTCAAGAGAACACAGGTGGCAAGATTACTGTTTACTGTCTAATAAGATCCTCATTAGTTTCTGCTAATGCAGTGGCTTGTCTTCCTGCGTTCAAAAAATAAAACAAACTGACAAATATGTGGACATTAACAGTTACAAATGGTTATATATGAAAGATAAGAAGGAAGACTGTAATGTCATTTATATTATTTTTTGGCATCCTAAACAACCTATCCAAGCAGGGGTGATCATCCAGATGGAGATCTGTTTCTTTATAATCACTACAACTTTGTAACACCCGTCCCTCCTCTGCCCTTACAGGGCTGGGACTTTGAGAGCATCGACACTGCCGACAGCAACAGCCAAGGCAGTAAGCTTGAGCTGGAGCCCATGAATGAGATGGTGGTGGGACACAATGTCTGCCTCTCCTCTGTAGTGAAGAGCTCCCTGCCCGACTCATTCATCTGGTTTGCTCAGGTCAGAGAGTGAAAGGTCAAAGGTCACCATTTAAAACCATTGTAACCCATGATCCGGCATAAAGTCGATCAGCATCACAGACCAGGTCTCTCCATTCTGTGGTCCTGTAGGATTCCAGCGGAGCCATCTGGAAACTGGATCTTTCATTCACCTACACAGTGAGTTTCTTAGATAGTTTGTTACTACTTGTACAGTGCCTGTTTAAAACATGCGGGTCCAGAGCGAGCCGAACTTGACCATGATTGGTTGCAAAGGCTCACACAAACATTTTATGGCCTCAGTGAAGTCAAAGCCAGGCCGTTTCCATGACAAAAGCCTTCACTCTGAAAGTTACATCTCATGTTACATCATCTGTTCATGAATTTACTGTAGCAAGCGACAGAGCGTGAGCTGTACCCAGCAGTTTATAGGGGTTCCCTCGCAATACACTACACAGTGTGTACATAACGTACTACTTATAAATAAGTCCTGTAGCAATACACCCAAGTGTGAAGTCAATCAGATGAATGGTTGTCAAGAAAACCAAAGGACAGACAGACTGAGACTCCTTCCATTTTGGTTTACAAAGAGGAACATCCTATATAAGATTAAGATGAATTTCAGATATAAATAAAGAAATAATGCAACTTTTTTTTTTATTTGCCTTGAGGGACTTTCTGTTTTTTGTGTGTAATTAGAAGATTGTCTGGGCTGCATGTGATGATTACAAGAACACCTCTTTTACTGTAAACTGCAATGAACAGTGTTTCCTGCAGCAGTAACACAACATTTGACTCTTTAAGTCAGGTTAGAATAGTTGATACTGATTTGCACCTTATAAAAAGTCAGGATATTTTTGGTGGAAATCAATAAATGTTGACAGCAGCCTTTTTTGCAAGTGACTTTACTGTTAGAGCAAGCTGTCCTGTGGCTTAATACATGAAACTTACTGACCTAAATCTACTGATATAGTAATTTTTCTTTTAGTAAATTTTCCATTTCCCATATAATTCAACGGATACTGCCTTCAACTACCAATCACATATCACTAAAAATTCAGTCAGCCATTCGGTCCACTGTCCAGATATCCAAAACCTTTAATTGGACAGACTGTAATAAATTAGACCTGAGCCAACAGGAGAATGGTATAATTACATTTCTTGTTACTGAGGTGAATAAGAGCATTAATGGTGATGTACAGGCAGCATTGTCTAGTCCTAATGGAAACCTATATGGCAAACTATATTGCACCATCGTATGTTGTAATAAATAACTGGACTAAAGACAGTGTGCTCACCCAATGAAGCAACAGTTAATGTATTGTCTGTGTGTGCAGACTCCTGATCCAGAGTGCCTGTTCTCGTTCCACGCCGGGCCAGTACAGGGCCTGGATATGTCAAGGATATCCCACTTGATGGCCACAACAGCTCTAGACCGTGAGTGTGATACATTTCCACACCTGCAGAGACATTCTTTGCAAATAAACAGACACACACACACTATAACGGGTGACTGCATCTGTCCCTGCTCTCCAGGTTCAGTCAAAGTTTTTGACTTCCTGGCAAAAACAG
>JAPZEB010000011.1:3528470-3545788 GCA_029783705.1 Chaetodon striatus | reverse complement strand
TATTAAGCCATATTTAATGTGTGTTTAATGTGTGTTTTGAATCAACTAAACTTTACAGCATAAGTATAAATCACGCTTAACTCTAGACCTGGAACTATTAACAAGGAAAGAAAGAGAAAAAACAAAAAAACAAGAGCTACTAAAGTCAACAGCTGAACCAGACAAACATTATGCATTGCATTACAATGTCTTGATTTTTGATAGTCTAATAACCCAAGAGGAAAATCTGTGATGGCCTAAAAATAAACATCCCAACACCACTCTAAAACCACACGGTGCCTCTTTGCAACCACTCCTCAGATTACTCAATCACTGTTAATTACAGCAACGGTTTTTCATTATGCCCTGAGGCCAAATGTGATTGTGAAATACCATAAAAACTAAAAAGTCAAGTCTAATTCACTTTGATTGCCCAAACCTGTTTGTGACAGTTCATAAGAATGATGTGCCAAAAAAAAAACTTGGAGGAGGCACTTCATGGAAAGATCTCATTTCAGAGAAAGCAAAAACTGAGAAAGGAGCTGTGGGTAGTGAATATTAATTACAAAAATAAAACAAAGGCTCGTAAAACCAACTGATCTGGTCAGCAGGACATAGCGGACAGCTGTGGACTTACAAGGCAAGCACAGCATGTTAAACCTGCTAAAATACTTACTTTTTATTTTATCTTTGCAGGTAGGGTCAGTTTAGAGCACTTAATATTGTGATTGTCGTGTCCAGTTTGTGTGATCCTCTGTTCATGTAGGACACTAGATTACAACTACAGTTCAAACTGCTTCTCTTAGGAATTAATTAAAAACTCAAGATAGTGTTTTCATCCTTTTTCCCCTGTAACAAAGGTATGAACAATTAAGGGAATGAACACAAGTGGGTTGTTTCTAACCACTCCTCTCCCTGGAATGAGCAATATCAACCACTCCCTCCTGGTTCACAAGCTCTGTAATATTCACTATCAGTGAGAGGTAAAATGGCACAGCAAGGAGATCGTCTCAGCCCGAGAAAACTCTGCTGTTCGATCTGTCTGGATTTACTGAAGGATCCGGTGACTATTGCCTGTGGACACAACTACTGTATGAACTGTATTAAAAGCCACTGGAATAAAGAGGATAAGAAGCAACCCTACAGCTGTCCTCAGTGCAGACACACCTTCATGCCGAGGCCTGCTCTGGGGAAAAACACCATGTTAGCAGATTTATTGGAGGAACTGAAGAAGACAAGACTCCAAGCTGCTCCAGCTGATCACTGCTATGCCGGACCTGAAGATGTGGGATGTGATTTCTGTCACGGGAGAAAGAGGAAAGCTGTCAAGTCCTGTCTGCAGTGTATGGCGTCTACCTGTGAGCAGCACCTCCAGGAACACAATGAAGTTGTTCCATTTAAGAGACACAAGCTGGTCGACCCCTCTAAGAAGCTTCAGGAGAACATCTGTTCTCATCACAATGAGGTGAAGAAGGTCTTCTGCCGCACTGATCAGCAGTGTATCTGTATTCTCTGCTCCTTGGATGAACATAAAGGCCATGACACAGTTTCAGCTGCAGCAGAAATGAGGGAAAAGCAGCAAGGGCTCAAGGCAAGATGGCAACACATCCCTCAGAGAATCCAGAGCAGAGAGAAAGATGTGATGGTGCTTCAGCAGGAGCTGGAGACTATCAACCGCTCTGCTGATAAAGCAGTGGAGGACAGTGAGAAGATGTCCACTGAGCTAGTCCATCTTATTGAGACAAAAAGGAAAGATATGAAGCAACGCATCAGATCCCGGCAGAAGAGTGAAGTCAGTCGGGTCAAAGAGCTTCAGGAGAAGCTGCAGCAGGAGATCACTGATCTGAGGAGGAAAGACACTGAGGTGAAGAAGCTCTTACAAACAGAGAATTACACCCAGTTTCTACAGAGCTACCCCTCACTGTCAAATCTTACCATCCCTAAGGGGTTACCCAGCATCAAAATCCGCCCTGTGCAACACTTTGAGGATGTGACTGCAACTGTGTCAGAGGCCAGAGATAAACTACATGCCACTTGTAACAAGGAATGGAACAAGATCTCAAGGACGGTGACTGAAGTGGATGTTTTACTGCCGCAAGATCCCAAGACAAGAGCTGAATTCTCACAATATGCAGTTCAAAAGATTCGGCTCAAACTTGATCCAAACACAGCAAGCATGCAACTGGTATTATCCGAGGAGAACCGAAAAGCAACACTGATGAGAGATGAACAGTCATATCCCTCTCATGAAGACAGATTCATGAACAGGTCTCAGGTTCTGTGTAAAAGAAGTCTGATGAGTGGACGTCAGTACTGGGAAGTGGAGTGGAGTGGTTTAGGAGTTTCAGTAGCAGTCGCGTACAAGGACATTGGCAGAACAGGAGATGGAAGTAAGTTTGGAGAAAATGACAAGTCTTGGACATTAGACTGTGTGAAGAAAAGTATGCATTTGATTTATGATTTCAAACATAACGGTAAAAAAACTACCATCACAAAACCTCTGTCCTCCAGACTGGGAGTGTTTCTAGATTACAGGGCAGGTACTCTGTCCTTCTACAGAGTCTCTCACACCATGACTCTCCTTCACAGAGTCCAGACCACATTCACTCAGCCTCTCTATGCTGGACTTGGTGTTTGTTATTTTGGATCTACAGCTGAATTTTGCGAAGTCAGGCAGGCAAGAGTTAATGAGGAGTTTTCCCTCCAAACAACAGTTGTTTAGATCAGCAAACAGAGGGGGCTTTTGCAAATTTGATAAAGGTTGAATCAGCTCAAAATGGACCTTTATCCATGGGAAAATGTAACCTTTTGTGTGGTGTATATAGTCATGCTATATTTCTATATTTGCATTGCTGCTGTAATATGTTCTGCCCTGTTTGTTTGTCAGGCCTTCACTGAGCAGCACTGCAAGTCTTCTTCTTTTTATCACAGTGAACTAGTTGACCACGTGCTCATTCTCACATTGTCAGAGTATTCAGAAAAGCGGAGTTAAGTTTTGATCATTTTTCTAATCATTTTTTTATTTAACCATACTGTTGTGTGTAAAGTAAATGCGTAGATGGATGAAGTATTTACATGTTTGTTTTTCATTAGCTTTTATTTTATTTCATTTTTAATTTTTGATTTAATTCAGTTATGTACCAGTTAGTTTTCAGAGTGGGTTTTGGTTTCAGTTTAGTTTTTATTGCTTAAAAAATGTATAGTTTAACTTAAGTTTTTATTAGTTTCTGTATTAGTTTTAGTTGGGGGCAAGAATCAGAATAGGTATTACAATACAAATACAATAATTAACCACTAAGACATTTCTTGTCTATTTCTACTTTATTTCAGTTAGTTTTGTAAGTATACAATATCACTTCGGTTAGTCATTTTTTAAACAGAAACTATAAAACTGGTTTGAGTGACTCA
This sequence comes from Chaetodon striatus, assembly GCA_029783705.1. Lineage (NCBI taxonomy): Eukaryota > Metazoa > Chordata > Actinopteri > Chaetodontiformes > Chaetodontidae > Chaetodon > Chaetodon striatus. The sequence continues at coordinate 3,542,401 of JAPZEB010000011.1, read as the reverse complement.
TAGAGATCAAACTGATGAGTGGTGGAGAAGGAATAGCTAAGTGTATACTTCCTCCTTCTCCTGATCAATCATGTAACCTTTAACTTGTGTTGTTCAAGAGAATTTATACATTAAGTTTGTGTGCGGGTTTATCGTTCATTTAATTTTATTGTTAATCTGTTTTTTGTTTTACATGTTTGAAATAAAAATCAATTAAACAATCAATTTTCTTGTAAAAAATATTCTATTAAACAGACGTTGCAAATACTACAGATCAACAAGAAACATGTATAAAAACTAGGAGAAACTGAGGTGCAAAAACTCAAAAAGAGATCAGTTATTTAAATTAAACACGTCTAAACAGATGTGAAAACTGTAATTATCGTAAGTCGAGATGGTGATTGTCACCAAGGGAAAAGTAAGCCAGTGGGGACACCTTATGGTGCAACACAGACATGACAAACACCTCTGTGTATTGCACTGTTTCACCCACTTGAGGAAGCTACACCAAAAAAATTAAAAGCAGCACTTAAGTTTTTGCTCACATTTTTACAGGTTTGGGTCAAAGATCTGAGACTGTTTTTATGCACTTAATAGATATTTTAGATTTTGGTCACAAATGTGTTACTGTCCCTGTTAGTGAGCACTTCTCTTTTTCCAGGATAATCCCTCCACCTGACAGGTGTGGCATAGCAACATGCTGATCAAACAGCATCATCATGTAAATGCTACTTGACATGCTCCACCCACCCAAACACCACTGCAGACCAAGTTAACCCCCTCATGGCACAGTAGCCCCCACACCAGGACATTGCACCACACCACACCACAAAAACTGCTCAGGAATGCTCAAGGTGTTGACCTGGCCTCCAAATACCACAGATCCTAATCTAATCGAACATTTGTGGGACGTGCTGGTACCCCAGAGGTACCCCTGATCCACGTTGGGTCCTCCTTGGACCTGACTTGGCTCTGACCAGTCAAGACATGGACCAAGGACCTCTGAAGGGTGTCCTACAGTGTCTGGCACCAGGGTGTTGGCTTCAGATCTTTTGGGTCCTGTGGGTTGAGAGGTGGGGTGACAACACGTCTTACAGATGTTTGATCAGATTGGGATTTGGGGAATGTGGAGGCCCCTCGGGTCATTCCTGAGCAGCTGTTGTAGTGTGAGCTGGCGCGCTGTCCTGCCACTGTTAAGTGTCGCTGCCATGAGGTGGGGGTACCTCATCTGGGTGGAGCATGTCAGGTGGCAACCACATGAATCAGAGCCCAAGGTTTCCCAGCAGAACATTGCACTATAACAAGATGATCAGTGTTGCTCACTTCACCTGTCAGTGGTTTTAATGTTTGGGCTGATCGGTCTATCTGCAACATGACAACGCACACACATCATTTACTTGCAGCAGAGATCCATATCTGATGTGCACAAGATAGTAACTTGAGGACACAGATGTTTTTTTGCAGTTGTGGTGATTTGCTGCTTTAGTTTGTCTTATGTGACAGTAAATGATATATATGAGTATCTTGTAAGTACTTGGTCACAAAAACAAGTCATTTGTAGACATCACCTTGGGTTTTAGGAAATTGTGAAAGCCAGTTTTCACAATTTCCTAAATTTTTTAGACCAAATGATTAATGAATTTATTGAAAAAATAATAAGTAGATTATTTATTAATGAATGATTAGTTTCAGCCCTCAATTTAACACAATATGGCTGAACAAATATTTATTAATTATAAATATTTATACTTTATTTTCTAAGTATAATACATTAGGCAAAACAATGATTTAAATGAAGACATTCGTGATCAATAAGAAGTAATCAAGACTACATTTACACCCGACATTTAATGCCAACTTTTGCTATTAGACAGTTTTTAATATTTTACATTATGGACACGTCTAGGCTGGTACAAAACAAGGTATTGAGGTTCAAAAATATGGATCTACAACAGTGATTTTGGCATCGAAAATAAAATTTGGCAGTGAAAAATTAAACATTGGCACTAAAAAAAGGGAGGGTCAGAAAATTGTCAGACAAAAAATATAAAAATAAAACACCTTTTTTATGCTTAGCACAGGTATTACAAATGATTTTAATTTTATTTTAATATTGTTTGCATTCTGATGTGTTTTACAGTGACAGTCTCTTAATTTTTTCTTTATGTTGTTCTTTTTTGTGTATTTTTTCCTTATTAAAAAAACAGTAAAAAAGACACTTAAAAGAACAAGAAAATAAATAAAAAATAAGGGGAAAAAAAGGACAAAATTAAAAAAAAAAAATTTGAAAATTGTCAGGCAAAAAATATAAAAATAAAATTTTTATAAAAATTTTTTGCTTGTGTTTTGTTTTAAAGTTGATTTTTTTTCAGTGCCAGTATTTTCTTTTTCAGTGCCAAATGTTGTTTTCTTACTGTTGTACCTCCTTATATTACCCAGTCTTGTATAGAAGGCAAGAAAATGGTCAAGAAGCTAACAAACAAAACGGCATATCGTGTCTTTAGTCCAGGAAAAGAACTGACGGTGTCCTCCACACTGTCCTCATCCACCCTCGGTGTCCCCCCGGCTCACAGAGCAGCCAGCTCCTGCAGCAGCCTCTCCTTCTCCTGCTGCAGCTCCACGATGCTCTGCTTGTTCTGCTCCAGCCGGTCCTCCAGCCACTGCAGCAGCGGCCCGCTCACCGCCGACATCTGGCTGCACAGGTTCTTGGTGAACACCGAGCCGTTGTGGATCTTGGTGACTGGGTCCAGGTGCGCCAGGCTGTGGATCTTGCGGTACGTGTCCTGCTCCTCCTGACACAGGATGCGCGGCAGCTCCACGGCCGACTCCAGGCACACCTTACCGATGGCCTCCCGGGGCACGACGTGGATGGGGATCTCCACCCGCTCGTACTCGGAGCCCTTCTGCGCCTGCGCGGACTGAAAACAGGTGTACAGCACCCGGCCCGTCTTGGTGTTTTTGTCCTCTATGAAGCAGGAGAAGATGAGGCCCACGAAGCACTGGTCCAGCATCTGGTACATCGCCTGGGTCCTCACGTCGACGTGGGAGGGCCACACGGTGATGTGCGGGTGGGAGTGGTACCAGCCGACCACCCGCATCGGCCTGCCGGTCATGTCGGCCAGCCTCTCCGCCTCCGTGGAGGCCGCCGAAAGCTGCTCGGGGGAGATTTCCACCCGGTCCTTCCTCTTGTCCGAGCGGCGGAGGATGATGACGGAGTGGATGTGGACGATCCGGGTGGTCTCCACCTCTCCGATGCACAACCCCATCACCTCCTCTTTCTCTGTGCTTAGCGCGTGATTCATACACACCAGGAAGGCGTCGGACTCCAGGTGGACGGCGCTCACCGCCATTTTGTCCCAATAGAAAAGTTTTCTGCCCTGTGTGAAGACGAAAACATAAACAGACACAGGAGCGGCGCTTCACTTCCCTGTTCTGATGTGCTACACAAAAATAGTCCGTGTTGGTGCAGTAGGGCTCTTCCGTCGACAAAGAGTTCCGCTTATTGATAAATGTTTTAAATAGATATGACTGGACGATATTTTGTCTATTTCTTCACGATATGTTTATTTAAATACGTTTTTCGCGAGGTTCTCGGTAAAATAAATTCCCTCTAAATCCTCTCTTACTCTAATTTAATACACTAGTAAACATTAAATATCAATATTATTTTTTAGGCAGCTCAATGGGTCCTCTCGATTTCTGTTGTTATTATTATTATTATTATTATTATTAAGGTGATTATAATAATTGTTATTATTATCATGTTCAGATCGTTTTATTATTATCATTATTATTTATTGTTACTTATTTTGTTATGTATTTATTTATTTAATTTTCATCCTTCATTCATTCATTTTCTGTAACTGCAAGGGGGCTAAAGCCATAATTTTAATTATTTTATTTTGTTTTATTTTCAAAAGGTGTAAGCTACTTGCACAAGTCTTTATTCACCACAATTCCTGCTTTTTACTGCTTTTATATTTTCGTTTTAGTTAATTATTTTTTAACTACTCAGGGAAGCCTTGCAAAACTTCATCTTACCTGAGTATAATGACAATAAATATGATTCATTCATCTAATGGCAATAATAATAACAATAATAATATCAATAGTAAAGATAATAATAACAAAGAAAATGTTAAAATATTAACAACATTTTAGTTTATAATGTTTAAACTATTTTGAAAGTAGTATAACATCCTTCGTGTTTTGTATGTAAAGTCTACTGTTGTCAGAAAATGTTTGAAAAGTATATATGCCTCTAAATTTGCTGAAGTACTTGAGTACTTACATTTTGTATACTTTATACTCTTTATAAAGTATACAAAATGTAAGTACTCAAGAAAAGCCCAAGCACCTCAAAACTGTACTCAAGTAGGTCTCAACTCACGATTTTCGGACAGCTGGTTGTTTTCAGTTGTCAATGTATTTTTGTTTGTTTGTTTTGGTTATCATTTTTATTTTATTTTATTTTATTTTTAAAAGGTGTAGGCTTTTTGCACAAGCCTTTATGCACCACCATAATAATAATAATAATAATAATAATAGTGAAAATTGTTAAAATGTGGGCAACATTTTAATTTATAGTGTTTAAACTATGTTAATAGCCGTATTACATCCTTAGTGTTCCTTATGTAAGATCTACCACTGTCAGAAAAATGTTTTAAAAGTATATTTGCCTCCAAATGCATTGAAGTATAAGTTTAAAGCAAATAAAGTAAAGCCCAAGCACCTCAAAACAACTAGGTTTAATTTCAAGATTTTCAGACAGCTGGTTGTTCTCAGTTGTCAATTTTTAATTATTATTATTTTCTAGTGTAATACCAAATGAACATCACAGGTCAAGGAAGACAAATTGATAATATTAAGTTTATTTGCAAAGAGATTTTCATCATAATTATATACAACGATCATAAATCAGGTTTATAGAAAACAAAATCACAGAGTTGTCAATTCAGTCCGCAGCAATATGCATTGGTTACATAGAATAAATGAACACTGTAAGTAAGGGTGCAAATTTAATCACTGTGCAACTGTACTTAAAAAGTAATTATATATAAAAAATAGTGCAAATAGGGCACTGGTTGCATATTTTGTGCCTGAGGCTTAATCTATTGGAATGTATTTTTAAAAATGTGCTAGTGTGAAGGAAGACAGCAACCATGAACCTTCAGTGATTGGAGTATAGTGAGTGTCTGTAAACACTGGATTTTTTTCTTCATTATCAAAATGTACTGTAACTAAACATGACTCATTACAAATTTCACAAGTAAACATGGCAGAGAAAGACAGCAACCAGACTCATAAATCCAGAATTTGCCATATCTTGGCTGACCCTGAAGTACCCCATGAACCCAAACCAAAATAATGTGATCATAATGACAGATGTATTTGCAAAGCTTTATGTTAGGGTTAGCGCTTGATAATGGTTATACTCTTCTGTCTGATAATTCCTGACTTAAATGATGCAGAGTCAGATCAAAATGAAAAAGACAAAGCAATACCTGATATGAAATCATGAAGCAAGTTTGAATCTCTGTGAAGCTATTGAGACATGCCCATAGACTATTTCAGAGAAGTGCACATGCTTTAGCCTCTGGGTCTGTCAAGGAAAGCCAATGATGCATTCTTCCTAAAGGCCAGCAGGAGGAGACTCTAGTGATTGTAAAAGGTAGTCACATTGTATGGAAGTCTATGCGAAAGTTACCCTCAGTAAACATTTTCCTTGAGTTTATAGTCTCAGTCGCTGGTTTCAAGTCTTCTTTGTAACTTATGCTCCCATCTAGAGTAAAATAGACGATAAAGCAGGGTATGCTTTAGGATATGTCTACCCTGTGATTGATAAGTCGTGCATAGTGTCCTCGAGTTCTCAGTCAGATCCACCTCTCACTCCTCCACATCTCCACCTGCTCATCCACATTTGGTCACTTCTGGCTCCAAAAAAACAAGATGGAACCCAAAATGGCCTCAAAACAGTAGTCCACAAACCAATAGGTGACTTCACGGTGGCTGTATCCACTTCTTTTGTACAGCTCACACCCCTGCACTTACTGCCTCCTATCTTCTGTCTACTCAAGCTGAGAGAACTCGGCAGCAGATCCGTTACCGTGTGAACCAAAAACACCAAGTCCCTGATAGAGCGGCTTTGTGAATGTGGTCTGGACTCTGTGGAGGAGAGTCATGGTGTCAAAGACACTGTAGAAGGACAAAATACCTGCACTGTGATCCAGGTATACTCCTACTGTGGAGGACCGAGGGCCTGAGATGGGAGTGCTGATACCTCCATGTCTGATCTGATAACTGTTGTTGAAACACTCTAGAGCCCAAGACTTGTCATCATTTCCAAATCCACTTTCATATCCTGTTCTGCTGATATCCTTGTACGTGACTGCTACTGAGACCTCATATCTGCTCCTCTCCACCTCCCAGTAATGACGTCCGCTCAGACTCTCTTTGCTCAGAACCTGAAACATGTCAGTAAATCTGTCTTGATGACTAGAATATAGCTGTTTGTCAGCCATCACTGTTGCTTTTCTGTTCCCATCAGACAATAACAGCTGTCTGTTGACTGTGTTTGGATCCAGTGTGATTTGACGTGAATACTGTAAGAATTCAGGTCTGGTCTTGGGCTCTGCTTGCGGCAATATAACCTCCACTTCAGGCTCTGAGATGTTGGTCCACACATCACTAAGGATGTCCTGTAGCTTTTCTTTGGCCTCTGTCACAGCTGCAGTCACGTCCTCAAAGTATTGCAGAAGGCTCTTACTGATGTTGGGTGAATCTGTAGGTTTACTAAGACACGACAGTGAAGGGTAATTGCGTAGAAACTGGGTGTGGTCCTCTGTGTGTGAGAGCTGCTCCAGTTCGATGTCTTTCCTCCTCAGTTCATTGATCTCCTGCTGCAGCTTCTCCTGACGCTCTGTAGCCCGACGAACTTCAGTTTTCTGCCGAGATCTGATCTGCTGCTTCACATCAAAACTTCTATTTTTGATAAGATGGACCATCTGAGTGAAGATCTTCTCGCTGTTCTTCACCGCTTTATCAGCAGAGTGATTGATAGCCTCCACTTCCTGCTGAAGTGCCTTCACATCTCTTTCTCTGTTCTGGATTCTCCGCTGGATCTTTCGTTGACTCACCCCAAGCTCTTCCTGCCTCTCAGCCCGTTCTGTTGAAGCTAAGACTGTCATGTGATCTTTATGTTCGTCCAAGGAGCAGAGAATACAGATACACTGCTGATCAGTGCGGCAGAAAATCTTCATTACCTCATTGTGACGAGTACAGATGTTCTCCTGAAGCTTCTTGGAGGGGTCGACCAGCTTGTGTTTTTCAAAGGCAGGGGATTCATAGTGAGGCTGGAGGTGCTGCTCACAGTAAGACACCAGACACTGCAGACAGGACTTGAGAGCTTTCAGCTTTCTCCCAGTACAGAAATCACAGGCCACATCTTCAGGTCCGGCATAGCAGTGATCAGCTGGAGCAGCTTGGAGTCTTGTCTTCTTCAGTTCCTCCACTAAATCTGCTAACATAGTGTTTTTCACCAGAGCAGGCCTCGGTACGAAGGTGTGTCTGCACTGAGGACAGCTGTAGATTTGCCTCTGATCCTCTTCATCCCAGTGGCTTTTAATACAGTTCATACAGTAGTTGTGTCCACAGGGAATAGTCACGGGATCCTTCAGTAGATCCAGACAGATTGAACAGCAGAGTTTTTTCCGATCCATCAGGTTTTGTTGCTGCGCCATTTCACCTCGAAGAGAAATAGTTTCACTTTCTCATACAAGATAAAAACTGAGAAGTGATCCAAACAAACATGTAGTTCCCTCTCCTCATGTTTGCATGCTGATCTGAAGTGAATGGGGCTGTACTTAACAACATGTTGGTTACACCCATCCGTACACTGGCAGATCTGCAAAAGAGGCGGGACACAGGAAATATCTAGGCTGAATGGAAGTGGCTGTGCTGGACAGCAGGAGGAGGAGGGAGGGGTTATTTACGCTGGGATTCAGTTCAGGAAGAGGGGCAGTTTCAGTGACGCAGCTGGTTTACAGCCCCTGTTTACAGGGAGTGAAGAGTATAGGACATAAAAGTAGTTCAACCTTTGCTTGCAGTGCAACATTAAAAGTAGCCCAGCCAATGATGAGGTAGATTATAGGTCAATATGTTGACCAAATCCTCTCAGCATTTACCACATTTAGGTCTGTTTGAAGTAGCTACAAGTTCCCTTTGATTGCTTCGTCACCCCCGTCAGAGCCTTGTCATGCCAGCCTTTAAATGCTGACCCAAATTCATTAAAGCACACACTCTATTACATTTTATTGACTTGACATGTTCGTATAGCAGACGTGTTAAAGCATTTGCAATAGGATTCTTTGACGGTACACTACAGCAACATGTGTTTTAAGTCCGTAAAGCAGATACTGTGCTTTCTGTAGGGTCTGTCCATTTTTGTTTGAGTGAATGATTTACTTGTTAGAGTGTAACATGGGATGCTGACTGACCAATCAGAGAGCACCACATCCCACTATGTTTTTTGTTTTTTTCCAGTTGTATGAAAGGTGTCTTTCATGTAGCCTGTCAGCAAAAGCGAAAATATTAGTGCTATTTTTACCTATCTATCTCCACTCCTAGACCTTCAGTTTGGTTGGGCTTCTTTGTCATGTCTGTGTTTGACCACCAGGTGCCCCCCTTGGCCTAATATTCATTCAATACTAGATAGTGTCACCTGTTAAATTCCCTCACTTTGTTTAGTTCATTGGTCTGTGTTTGCAGTGTAGTTTGAACCTTTGCTGCTTGTTGGGGCTGTGTGTTTAAAGGGACAGTTCACCCCAAAATCAAAGATACGTATTTTTCCTCTTATCTCTAGTGCTGTTCATCAGTCTAGATTATTTTGAAGTGAGTTGCCAAGTGATAAGTGATAAGAGATATCAGCCGTAGAGATATCTGCCTACTCTTGATTATAACAGAACTATATGGCACTCAATGGTGCTCAAAGTACCAAAAAATACATTTAAAGAACTCAATAGCAATGTTTCTCACCAGAAATCATGACCTGGTTATTCAAGATAATCCACAGACATTGTTGTGAACAGTTTCATGTAGGAACTATTTTCTTTCTGCCAAACTACACCTGCTTAACTAGCTTACCTAGCACCACTGAGCTAGCTAACGTTGAAGCTCAGCTGAGGAGGATACCAGTAATGTTTACATCTTGCACGAGCCTATCGTCCATGAGAAGATGCATGCAGCTACATCTCAACAACCACTGGATTGACTGAAATGAGGTACAAACATCCACTTTCCCCTCAAGAGGAACTGTAATAACTTTGGTGATGACTCCAACTTTTCATCTGATGCCATCCTCTGGACAAGACTTGGTTGAAGATGTAGGGGATGGAGTGGTGAGGATTGCAGATTGCAACCAGCCGAAACTTCTCCTAGTTAAAAATCCCTCAGTGTTAATTGTTCAGTAGGTTTTTACTGGGAGCTGAATTATCCACAAAGGTCTCTTCCTCTCCAAAACAAAACACTGAATAAAACATTTTCACGTTACAATTCAGTGTTTGTCCTAAGCTTTTTTGGCACATCACAGACGGGCTGCTTGTCCAGCACCTGCAAATGTGTGCTCACCTTATTTATCTAGACGGTCTTTTTAATGCAAGCTAAATTATCCACAGAGGTCTCCTCCTCTCCAAAGCAAATGGACCTGGTGATTTAAATCACTAAAAGCACTTGATTAAGCAGTCTCACAATACAGTTTAGTGTTTCTCTGATGCTGTTTGGCATGTTGGAGACAGGTCGCTAACCTAGCACCTGCTAATCTATGCTCACTTTTTTTCTGATAACTTAAGATCCGGACGTTCAGGAGGTTTATTCTGTGAGTTAAGTTACAGACCAAGTGTTTTAAACCCCTTTAAAGCACTGAATGAAGCAGTTTCACTTTTGAAAATATGTGTTTTTTGACAATGCTGAGGCTGAAGGTGGCCAACGCGAAAACTCGAATGACCCTATCTAGAGTCATTGGTCTGTGCGTTCTGGGATACTGTAGAAACATAGTGGTGGACTCCGTATACAAGGACGCACTCCTTTTGTAGATTTAAACGGCTCATTCTAAGGTAACAAAAACACAACCTTTCTTAATTTTAAGAAAACATACTTGTTATATTCCATCTCTGCAAATATATCCCCCTAAATCTGACACACTGGACCTTTGACTTACCCATTAGCCTCAGCTTTAGTGCCAATTAAGAAATGTTAGCATGCAAACACACCAGCCTAAGACTGTGAACATGCTAAACATTATATGTGCTACACATCAGCATGTTAGCATTGTAATTTTAAGTATGCTAGCATGCTGATGTTAGCATTCAGGTCAAAGCTCAGTCATGTATAGAAGTTAAAGGGTCAGTCTAAACAAACCCAGAGGATATGTAGGGTATAATACAAGCAAATGTGAGAAGTAAAAGTAATTGGATGAAAGTATGTTGTGGGGCAAAGCTGATGCTACATTCAGGGTGCACGACAGAGTTTGTAACCTTTTTGTTTACAAAACACAGCATTGACTTGTCTGTGCTCATGCCGTCTACATGTGCAGCTTTTCCAGTTCTTCATTTGTTCAGTATCTTTTTTTGATTCTGATTTAACACGGGGCCCCGATACGACAGTCTCTATATTTCCTACATAATTAGACCAGAGAAGCATGACACGCTGAATCCACTCTCACGTCTCCATGGCAACAGGTTGTGCTGGTAAAACTTTGATCCTGAACGCGGCTTGACATCAGCACATGCATGATCAGATCAAATGTGGATTCACTCAAGCATGCCTGCATCACACACACGCACACGTGGTCATGCACATGTACACGCAGACGTACACACACACACTTAATGTCAACCAACAGTCACTATAAGATTGCTGAAAAGATGTGTGTACTCATACTCAGGAGTGGATAGAGCGTTTGCTTTGGCACCTTACATGTTTGCAGAGGCGCTTGGTATCCATGACGACTAAGATGCTGCCAGTAAGATTTGATTGAAAGATTAAGTGGAGCCCAGTAAGTAGGTATGGTTCAGTATGAAAAATATTATACATTTGTGAAAGAAAAGAGTGTATTAGACCCTTGATTACAGAGACACACCCATAGAGACACACCAGTTCTCCCACAGGAATAATAGTCAGTAGCAATAACACTCTCAGCAGCTGACACAATTAACAGTGATTTAAAAAGAAGGCTGGCACTACGCTATTCTTTTTTCTCATTGTCAGCAAATCCCATGAAAAGACAAAAACCAACAATGTGTAGGTCTGTCTCTCAATATTTTCTGACTTCCTGTCTGTGGCTCTCCCAAGCTACAAGCCCATTGATTCCAGCTGAAGATAAAGAAAAGTATCACAAATACACTTTTATTAAAAAAAAAATTAAAAAAAATAGACTCAGTAATTTTCTAAAACAGCTGGGCACCGTAGATGTTAGCAAACGCCACTCAAACAGGACTAAATAGTGCATTTGTTAGGGACTATTTTCAGCTGTGGAATAATTCACATTTAGTGTAGAGAGTATTTTCAGCCAACCCAAGGACTAGAATAAATGTTGGCAAAATTCCACAGACATTGAACGTGTGTCAGCGGAGTTTTGTGACAAAGAGTGTTTTCAGCTGACAAAAGTAAATACCTTTGTCATTCTTGTTTTTCGAGTACTGAGCCACTAAATCCAACCGTATATCATCTTAATAACCGTCTTGTTTCCTAAAACACGGCACCATTTTGAACAATGTAACACCTGTAGTGCATTTTCTCTATTGTTGCACTTCAAATGTATGTTCAGTTTGAACTAATGTCCTTTCAAAGTAAGATATACTTTGCATTTTTAATTTGTCAGGTATCTTATTGACACACAGTTTCACAGTCTTGTCAAGATTCATATTCAAAATGATCCAACCATTGAATACCAGTGATAGACTAACAGACTGATAGACACCTGTACGGATACCTATCCTTCCTTTAATGTACATAGAGACCTGTAGTGTAGAGATAGAATTATATTGAATCAGTTGTGTTAAATTTACTTTTCCAACAAGTGTTAGAGCTAACTCTCTGCCTGTTACAGTTAACCCCACCCATTGGGGTTAACTGTAACAGTAGGACTCAATAAGTTTAACAAACTAAACGTGTCAGCAATAATTAATACTCAGTGTCCTCAAATGAGACGACAGTAGAGTCCCAGTGTTCTCAAACAAGTACTTCCTATTTAACAGTGTCTTAGCTTGTGACTGTCGCTAGAATTGCCATATCAAACAAAAAGTGTATTGTGCTGTTACTTCCACTAGGTGGCACAAAAAAGTGTCCACGAATGAGGACAACAGGCCTAAGGTCAAGCCAACCCGAAATGTGATGTCCTCATAGGTGGACATAGGGTCTAAGTATGATATTAGGAAAAAGAACCTTCCCCTAATATGTAGTTATATTTGTTGGACTGTGTGAGAAGTGTCATCATATGTTTTAAAGTGTTACGGCTCTTATTTATGTCGTGGACAATCAATGTTATTTTGCTAAAACAGGCAGTTCAGGACTTTACAGGTGTGGAGGAAGTGTACAGTAACTGCTGCGTTAGCTTTCCATGTGTGTGATCATAATTACAATTTTTTTTTTTTACAGTCTTGTGTTAAAAAAAGAAAAAAGAAAGCGAAATAATGTATTAACTTATTCATAACATGTTTGGTCTGCTCATCAGCATGCTTTGCAAAATTCAAACTGTTAAAAAGGGTCCAAGTTTATTTCCTGTTGCGGTGTTTGCTAAAATCAGCAGTAACAGGAAATGAAGCTGTTTCCTAGCAACCTATTCCCAGTGTTGGGGTCTTTGGAGAGTTATCTTTGTATCATGCTGCACATATTAGATTTATTTTGTATATGTTTTCTTGTTGTTGTTGTTGTTGTTGTATTTCTTTGTTTTAGTGTAAACTTGCATGAAACCTTAGTTTTTATATTTCATCACTGTATTAATATTTCATGCGGGCCCTTGATATTTTTATAAAGCATACTGGATCCATACATCACACATCGGCATATATGAACATGTTAATTTCTTAATGACTCAGAGCTTTGGGTTTAAAATTTATTACCTGTGTGATATCAAATTTGCTGTTGAAGAAAAAATACTCACAGCAGCAAAGCTTCACTGTGGATCATCCCTTCTTCTGCTGCAGTTGCCAATAAAACATATTTTTATTTCATTTAATTTCTAATTTTTCTTTTTTTAGTCATGTAAAACAAAAGTACAAGAACTGTTTGTGTTTCCACCTGTTGAACATTTAGGCCACAGTGAATGAGGAAGTAAAATGGAGGCGCTGGGACCCTGTGAGCTCACATATCTTCAGGTTTCACACACGACGCTGCCTTCACATGCTGCAGGACTTTTTAGCGTTACCTCACATTAGTGTGTGTGGTGGCCTCTAATTTTGGTGAAGTGTGAATTTTCAGTTTGAAGTCAGTAAAATAGTGAGGTCCATGATTTTCACAAGATGTAAAAGTCTACAACACTCGATCTGCAGCTCTCTTCAAAATATTCTGGATACATTTAGAAACGCAGTGTTGGCATTCATGCTAAAATACAGACTGCTTGCACAAATGACAGCCTAAGTTATGCTTTAATTAAATTTGTTGTGTTTATTTCCATATTTTAAACACACTTCATTTGTATTATTTTTAACTTAAAGAAAAAATCAGACAAAACCAAGGACAACAGACAGGGACATCATAGGTAAAGGAAAAAGCATTACATCCTGTAAAACAGAAAATGAAAAGAAGCAAGGTTACATTGTAGCATCACAAAAAATGGGTCCTTTATGTCCATGATCGTCCCTTAAGATCACAAAGGTCCTTATGATCCTTGGCTTTGATTTCTGTGCTGTGGTTATTTCTAAAAAATTATATATTATCATATATATATATTTGACTTC